>LHUT01005365.1:1993-12898 GCA_001412135.1 Silene latifolia subsp. alba | reverse complement strand
GGCGCAACACCTGCTGCGTCCTTTCTCAAGTGGTTTCCTTCTGCGGAAGAAAGATTTCCGTGTTTTGGTTATGGAATAACGGATTAATCTTGTTTTCCTTAATATTTTGTGTGAATATTACGGGAAATTATTTGCCAAAGATTAAAATATTGCGAAAATATGGAATAGAAATATCCGGAACATTCCAGAACATTCTGACTCGGTTTTAGAAAATGAAGACGGTTTTTTGACCCGGACTCCAAATGTACTCTAATTACTGCCAAAACGACCGTATCGGCATGTAGATGACAATTAAGAGGTAGACACGAGTGTTTGACGATCACTTGACGATAAACTTACGAACTGTCACAAATCGTTCCGTATACCAAACATGCGGCCCAATCATCACCTGGTGGCTTGCGGGAGGTGCAGAAATGAGGTATCTACACCTTGGTTTTTGGCGTTGGTGCGTGTGCCACAATTCGGCAAAAGTACGGATTGTGACACCGGGCGCAATGATATCTTTCTTATATATACATGCCAGTTACATGACTTGGGCACCCATAGTCACTAGCTTTGATACGCACTGGGTAAACTTCCGGGTATATGTGATAACCTACAAACCACGTATACTAAGTAAGCCACCCGAGAGTGACATGCGCGAAATCTAACCGGCATAACCTTGTCCCTCAAATCATAAATACTTCACGAGATTGCTCTTAAATATGCTTATATTACTAGGCTCCATCTTTACGGGCCGCTTGCAAGTTATTGGTTAGTTTGTCGTCGTAGGTGGGGAGGACCGTTTCCTCGAAACGTCATATGCTAAGCCCGCTGGGTTTTTAAAAGAAAAAAAAAAGAACCCTGCAAAATCTTAGGGTATTTCTCTCTCCAGAAAATCGCAAGATCATCGGAAGAAATGGCGGAAGAAGATGAAGTAAGAATGGAAGTTGAAGCAGTAGAATCCGTCTATGGCGACGATTGTATTGTCCTCAACACATTTCCCCCTCTTCTTCGTCTCCACCTCAAACCTCGTACTGCCGAAGTTCATTCTCAGCAGGTTTTCCCTCTTTTTAATTTCCCGCAATTTTGATTTTTCTGTTTGTTCATTCATTGTATTGATTCAATTCTAATTATTTTGATTGTAATTCATTCTTTTAATCGGCTTTAGGGTTATAGCCTTATAGGTATGTTCGTTGGTTTGTTTTGATTGATTTAGGTGGTAAAGTTTGGGATTGTGCCGGAGAGTCAAAGAGTTAGTTCCGAGATGAGTTCGATTTAGTTTTAGGCGGATGTCAATTAGTTTAGCTGGTAAAGACGGGGTTATGCCGAGAAAGGCGGTATTGCTGTAATTTTAACTAGAATCCCCATCCATTTAGCTACCTATTAATCAACTAAAGAACTAAACCAACAAGTAATTATCCTTGTAGTATTTGTTAGTCTTGTAATAAAGTTATCATGAGACGGCGAGTTCAGTGCATACATTAGTTTAGAAGAACATGTCTTGAAGCGACCATTATCACATAAGATTAGTTGTAGAACTACTAAGTATATGTCCATAGATTGTTAGGCTGCTACGTAAATGTATCGTGTTCTTTGGATCGAGAATCCGCAACTAAGAGAATTAAGCTATAGCTGACACGGGTAGGGATCTACAGTATAAGCATTGTTTGGAATGAATGTAAACAGACTTGTAAATCGCCGATTGTGGAACTTGTTATCTTTTGAATCACAATTGGTTCATCTTTTCCTCCTTTTTTAGTGGTATCGCTAAATGCCAGTTGCCAATATGAATAGACCGAGGAAAACAAACTTGAACTCGAAAAATCTTATCTGAATTATCCAAATTGATATCCGATTGAAGACTCTGAATTAGGGACCTTAATTGCACCCAGAAAATTGCTTCACCTTGAAGCAAGTTGGAACTGCAATGATTTCCGCATACCTGAAAAAGAACTTGATTGAATCTGAAACAATTTCGACCGGACCAATTTTACCCGAATCAAAGGAAACACATTTTCTCCTATATATATTGTCCATATATGAGTTGCAACATTAATTCTTGATATAACAATAATAATTTGAAATACTACAACTATTCTCCTCCCTCCCATTCTATGTATCCATACCATTTAGAATGGGCACAAATATTAAGGAAGTGGCTTAATTGTGTATTGTGTGAAAGTTTACTGAGGTTCCCTTGCCCCCTCATCTACTCAATACCCACCCACTCCTCATTGTAAGTAATGTCACCCACCCACCTCGACAAGGTCCCTGCCGCCAGCGTTGTCATCCTCACAGGCTTCAGACGCCCTCTCCCCACCACCAGCTTTTTCTGACCCGTTCCCCATCGTCGAACACCGGCGTCGGACAAACCTTCTTCTCTAGCTCCCCCGACTGTAGACCATCACAACACTCTCCACCACCCCACGTCAGATCAACACCAGTCGACCTTCTTTGATGACCTCCACAACGTTGCCCACCAACCTCCACCAAGAAATTCCAACCCGAACCCCAAATACTTTACAACCTCGAAGACGACAACCACATACCTCCACGAATGAACGTGATTGTCCGAGATGCACTTGAACTGACTAAGTGAAATCGAAATTGAGACTCATTCGAATCATTATATCCTATTTGAGTTAGCTCAAACTAAACGACCCCCTTTTGTCAGACCTTTAGAGGCGATGTTAATAGTGATCAAAGGAGAAGCATAACTGCATAACAGTTTGTATTGCAATATTGAGTTAAAAAATTTCTTTGCATGCTTTTAACTTTATTATTTGCTGTCCAGAGTTAGTGAGCTATTTGTGCTTTTTTCATCTCTAGTTTGTGGAAGCAACCATCGAGATACAAGCAGATGCACAGGTATATTATTATACTAATACTTCTATAATCCTTTTTTATGTTTTCATTATTGTTAAGCTTCTGCCATGTTTGGTTTGGTCAAATTCTGTGTTTCATTGACTAGGCAAATAGTATAATGTAGCATGTGACAGAAGTGAAATTACATATGTAACATGTGTATTTATGTGTATCACAATTGTGCCTTAGATTTGCAGTAATTTTGGCAGTGGTTTAATTTCTCCAATTCTTGTGCTTTCTAACTGACAAAATGCATCAGTGTCTTCAATCGACAAATATTGGTCAAACTTGAAGGTGGGACTGGATTATTCAATGTATATTTGGGATGATGTGAGTGACTGATTCTTATAATTACTTGTAACCAGGTGAAGTATGCACTAGAAAAGTGTTGGAATTCGACACTTAATTGTGTAACTTAACTTGTTTAAGTTATAAGTTACTATATGTTAAATGTTATTAAACTAAGAGGGAGTTGTAGAGAGCATATGCATTAATTGCTAAGGGGAGTTTAAAGTCACGTAAGTTGTATAAATAGGCTTATGTACAATGTGCTATATTGTGCAGTCTTGTGCTTTCATTGAGTGTTATAAGGTCTCACCATATGAGATCAGATCTCTTACATCTTCCCCTACAATTATAAAAGTGTATCACTCCAATTTATATAAATGATCTGTGTTGGTGATTTTTGGGTTCACGATACTTCCGCTGCCCAAATTCTAACAAAAAGTTTCTTTAATCTCTGGGTGTTGCTACTTGTGAATTGTGATTTGTCACTCTAGGTAACTTATGTGTATGTGATGCTGATTGATGAGTAGTCATGCCAAAAACTAACTGACCTAACAGCCTGACTCGCCTTTTTAGGGTCATCATATGAGTTTTTTTTATCTGTTATCAAAATGAAAATAACTTGTAAATTTCAGGCTTAAGGCCAGTGTCAAACCACCCAACAGAATCAATTGCACCCAAAATAGATGAAATTATGCAGACTGTAGTTTTAAACAATTTAAAATCAAATTACAAGTTCGGAGAATTGATTTTTTTTTATTTATAATAATTCCAAATTAAGACTTTATCGTCATAAATGGCTAGGAAGAGTATCTCATCTCCTCTACTGCTGCTGTGGTGATGATTATAGTTAATTTATTTTATTTTGTTCTTCAACGTTTGTGTTTCATCCTTGATGCATTGATGACCCAGTTATCTTTTCTATTTTCTGGTGGAATCTAACCTGGCTTCATTCATTCTTGGCAGTATCCCAGTGATCCGCCTTATATTGATATCATAAGTTCTAAAGGTCTTGATGAGAAAAGACAAAAGCATCTGAGTACTTGTTTGCATAACAAGGCTCGTGAACTTGAATCTTGTTTGATGATTGTATCACTTTGTGAGGTAAGCTTTAATTTTCAGGCAGATATCCAATGCACAAGAAGATAATGCTGTATCTTGTTGCATCTACTAAAATATATTGTGAGCCCTGATTTTTGTCTATGGTGTTTGAATTTCATGTGGGTAAAGCTGTTTTATGCCTTCAGATGTTTAATTTGGTTTTCTCTTGAGCTCTATGTGCGATTTATCTTCTTCATTTATCTATATCTCACTTCAAGCATCTATCATACGGAGATGTTCATACCAGATAAAGGATCAGTATGCAGAATAACTGATAACTTGTCCACGAGACTTGCTTGAAGATTAAATTCACATGTTCATGATCATACAAGTGATGAGAACATATGTTACCCATTCCTCTTTGTTTCTCTTT
Organism: Silene latifolia subsp. alba; assembly: GCA_001412135.1. NCBI lineage: Eukaryota > Viridiplantae > Streptophyta > Magnoliopsida > Caryophyllales > Caryophyllaceae > Silene > Silene latifolia. The sequence continues at coordinate 8,292 of LHUT01005365.1, read as the reverse complement.
TCTTCTTTTGAAATTTTGTTTTATGATGAACCTGTTCAGATAATGCTAATGTCTTATAATGGCATCATTGAAGAGTGTTGATCTTTGTTTCCATATTTCTTTTAGATAAGTTTTTCGACTGGATCTTAGAGGTGATTATTCTATATGTGCCCCCTTTATGTTGTATCTTTACTCATGGATGTTTCTACACATGTTTCTTGATCCAACCTCTTAGCCAACCTTTATCCAGTCTTGTCAGGATCATTCTGGTTTAGGATGACGAGTTAGTGTTGTCAATAGTGCTTATACTTAACTGACAAACTGTCGATCTAAAAGGTAAATATTTGAGCCAGGTCACAAGTTCATGCCTCTCTAGGAGCACTTGAGATTTGGGAAGGAATCACCTTAACTTCACCCTTCTCCTTAAGCCACCTGTCCAGACTTTGGCCTCTGGCTATATGTAGTTTATTATATACAATGAACATGATAGAAAACAGTTGAATAATGAGTGGGAATACGAAACAATTTATTAGCTGAAAATAGTTGCAATTTATTAGCTGAAAACAAATTCATTAATACGGGTGTTGAATAATGAGTGGGAATACGAAATAATTGGATGGGAAAGTAGAATGGAGGGAGTTAGATGGTTATTTTATAGTTACGAGGCATAAAGTGGGGCTACTAATTTACTAATTTAAGTACTTAGGCATGCGTATTTTCTAAACTACTCCGTATATAAACTCACTCCGTATATACAGAATTGTTCCACCATTAAAAATTTAAAATTAAAAATGTTTCAACACATCCAAGAAGAAAATGAAATGAAAGCAGTTTATGTTGATACAAGCCAAAGAACTTATTTTCTGTGTTATGTCTCTCCACATTCCTATTTCTATCTACTAAAAGGTAAACTTAAAAAATTACTTAGATTGTATTATGCTTTTAGATAGCCTACTGTTGCATTATGCTAATTATTTATTCGTCTATTTAGGAATATTTACTCTTTATTACTGTGTAAATTTCAATCAAAGGTTTAGATCAAAGCATCCCATTATAAAACAAACAAGACGACACAATGTTTCCATCAAAGGTTTAGATCTTTTCATAGAGAAACAACCTTAAGTATATCGAGGTAGGGATTTTTTCACATTTCAGTTTTAGTCATAATGGAAAGTATATCGAGGTAGGAATAAATCTTAAGTGCATTGATCTTAATCCTGCCAAATTTTGTATAAAACTTGTAATGCTCCTTGACAATTTGCTCTACAATTACACGTGCAATATATATGAGTACAGATTGGATGACTTGAAATTTAAACAGTAATCAAAGAGTAAATATTCCTAAATGGGCGAATAAATAATTAGCATAATGCAGCATTAATAACATTATCATTCTGGTTGCCTCGACTTTAGAAGTATAAGTCATATATAGGCTATCTAAAAGCATAATACAATCTAAGTAATTTTTTAAGTTTACTTTTTAGTTGATATAAATAAGAATGTGGAGAGACATGACACGGAAAATAAGTTTTTAGGTTTGTATCAACATAAATTGCTTTCATTTCCTCCTTATTTTGGATGTGTTAAACCATTTTTAATTTTAATGGTGGAACAATTCTGTATATGCAGAGTGAATTTATATACGGAGTGGTTTATAAAATACGAATGCCTTAGTACTTAAATTAGTAGCCTCACCTTACGCGTCGTAACTATACAATAACTAGCTAACTCCCTCATTCTATTTTCCCATCCAACTGTATCGTGATTTGGGCCCCACACTCACCAATCCAAAAAGTCCTTTTGTGTAATCATGTTTGTTTATTGTATTGTAGTTTGCATGGTTAAGAGATTTCTTTGTTAAACATTCACCTTCAGTGATTTGAACTATTGGCTATGTTACTCTAATTGATTTGAATGCATTTTTGTCCTATAGCTGATTGATATATTAGCTTCTATTATGAATATACTCGTATATAGTAATTTCATTTCGGTGTAAATGCTATCCTTGGAAATCAATTTACTATGCCAATTATGGCTGCAGGAAGCTGTGGAGACTCTCTCAAGCATGAACCACCCTGAAGGAGACTGTCCATTGTGTTTGTATCCTTTGCTTGCAGAAGATGAGCTCAATAAATCACAGCCATTTATGAAGTTGATGTCTTGCTTCCATTGCTTTCACTGGTAAAGCGTCCATTGGCATCCTTTGAAGTTCTCCATGTGGTATTATCAACATCGTTGATTTCTCTGAGCTGTTGAAAACTTGCTGAAATAGTTTGCTTTTATCTTTGCAGCGAGTGCATTATAAGATGGCTGAAATGGTTTCTAAGACAAAAGGAAGCCAATCACCAAAACTCAAGTACTGATTCATCTCCCCTTGACGATGAATTCTGGCAGACTTCAGGCAAGATATTACAGTGAAATACTACATAATAAATATTTGTATATGTTTTTCAAAATCTCTCATGCATGTCCATTTGTCCTGTAGCGAATCACGTTCTACGGCTCTTCCCTTGTCTAGTGTGAGAACTATAAGAAACTCCTCATTCTACATCCCTTTTTTTTATCTATCTCGGTTGCTCCTGAGTTTATTAGTCTCTTCAAATTTGTATGCTTCACGTGCCACATTCCGCTTGTATCTATTATGATGATAAATTGAGGAGTTTTTTTGTTTTGGATCAAAATTAATTAGCTGGCACTTTGGAAATTTTCCATCCTGTTATATGGCCTGTCCTTATCAGTACCATGCCAGTCTGTGTGGCTACCCTCTTTACAATGGAGCACCTGCACCGTAGAGAATGAAGCTGGGTAGCTGCATAGACTTCTTAAAGTCCCTTTTGCCGCCATTATGGATACATCATTACCCCAGTGCGGGAGTACCTCAATGGCTCCCGCAAATTGCGGGCTAAGGGGGGTTAGATGTACGCAACCTTATCCCTTTATTCACTGCTAATATACTTTATTTAATTCCTTCAACTAATTCCCACATCTCAATTTCAAACTGTTGATATCAATTACCAGATTTACGAGAAATGATGGGGAAGAGTACCGGAAACTGTCCTGTGTGTCGCACAGTCTTCCTTGCTAAGGACATTGAACATGTGCTCAATTTAGTGGGCTCTCATAATATAAACCCGGTATGTAGCATAAATACTGCTTTTGTTTAGTGTTTTATTGACTGCCTGATTAAGGGACGAGCCTGTTATTGCACTGCTGCATTATGAATTTAAGCGGGGAATATAAATTGTTTAACTAGAGAAGTATGTGAAAAAGGCCATAAATGGAGAAATGTGAAAAATAAGGATGGAAATGTGATGCCATTTTGCAGCCTGTATCATAGCGAGTTCAACCCAGAACTGTGGCCCAATGCGTACATGAGCCTGACTAACAACAAAACAATGTTTATATTGCATTTGCTGTCTTTCATTTACAATGAAAGAACTGTAGTCCAGTGCAGCAAACTGTAGATTAATTTACATTGGTGGTGGGGGGTCTGGGGTTCGAGTCTTGTATCACGCATGTCTTTTTTTTGTTTATTTTTATGTTTTTTGTGTTTTGTGTGTTGCTATTTCGTATAGTAAAAAAACCATTGAGATCCTGACTTTGACTTTACTATTTATCTATATATTATTAGTGGTTTGTTACTTCTAAAATTGTGGTTTTCGTAAAAAAGAGCTCATTTACCGTAACTTTCGTTTGATTGCTGTATGATTTTTATGGGTCTTGACTCTTGAACCAACACATGTTTTTTTATCTAACTCAAGATATTTGAGATTTTGAAAAAAAAAATAAGTTTTTTTTAGACTCGGGAACAAAAATACGAGTATTGTTTTTGTAAAACCTAAAAGATATAGAACGATTTTAATAAGGGCCTCCCAATAATATTTGGCACCGGGCCGACAAAAAATATAGACCATGTCTGACTCGAGCCTGCAAATGACCACCATAAGTTACTATCGGCATGTTCTTCATGGATTCTGCTTGGCAAGACTCTCCAATTACGTACAGAAGTTTTACCTGTCATATGATGCTCAAACCGACACTCTTTTTATCTTCTATTTTTCATTCAACTCTAAAATTCTGTTTTATTTTCTGTAATGTCAGGATATTGAAGAGAATGAAGATAAGGAGGAACTCCTTAATTGTCCTCTTGAGACGAGTAGAAGACACAAGTTTGAGGAAATCTTGGAGCTCCAGAAAGAGCATTGTGGCTTGATCGAACCGCCTAAAGACAACATATTGTTTTCCCGTCTTTCCCTCGAGGACTTGGTCGTCGAACCTGACCCAGCGACTAATGGTGAAGTCATTGAGCCACAAGAGACTGGTCAAGTAGCCATAGAAGCGGAATCAAGTGGTTCTTCGAACCAGACCCATCAACAATCAAAGCGACGTCAAAGAGGTCATATGACTCACACCGCCACTGTAGAACCTGGATGTAGCCGATCACACACTCGGCCTTCCACGGGTCAGCACCAGCGTTCTGGTCCGAGAAAACAAGGTAGGAGTAATTCTAAGGTGCCACCTCAGCAGTGGAGTAGGAAGGAATGACAGACTTTCAGGTTCTTTTACAAGGCTTATATAAATTGTTTGTTGTGCATATCGGATCTTGTCAATTGGAAATTAACAGTGGAGTGGAATTCTTTGCCATTTTGGTCTATATATATGATTTTACCGGGTTTTTGTTCAATTTCCCGGCATATTTTACCCCCATTTTTTCGTTATTGTGTGAAATTTTTATATTTTGATTCAATGAGAGTTTGTCAAACATGAAACAGTTTTAGAGAAGGCATAATTGAACTGGCAACCTTAACATTTTCAAATGATAGTTGTTGGAAATGTCCAGGGAAAAGCATAATTATGGGTTAAAACACAAGTAAATACTAAATAGGTCTCATGTTCAAGCATCCGACCTCGCTTGCATGATTTGCGACTGTCACCTACGGCTTACCTACTATGCGTGTGCTGAAAAAGTAGTTATTGCGGGGTGGCAGGGTGCCTTATATCCAATAGTTTAGCGCATTTTATTCCTTGGAGCTGGGTCACTGTTTTTTTGTCTCGGTGATTTGCCTTTCGACGTTGTTGCTTTGGTGGACGACTGATTTACGCAATGATTAGTAAAGCCCTTTGGAGTTTTCTTCAAAAAAAATCCATATGATACGAAGACAATATCACAAGACACGTACACTAACGGAGTAGAATATAAGCTACAATTATAACATGATAAAAGCGTCACAATTTTTATTAATACTTATCGCTATTACAATAAGTGTAATAATATAGATAGGGCACAAGACCAACACAATAAGACACAAATAAGAAACGACGAAATTCTAACCTCATATGATATCAATTATTCGTTTCCTTACAATAACACGACTGAAAAAAACTCGTCCTAACTTAGGAAAAAGAAATTAGTTATCCTAAATAGAGATAGTAAGGCTCCCTCCTTGGCATGTGATTGTCAATTTAGTACCTTTTTTAAGATTCCTACGTCGGACATAGTTCTCCCAACTATTAGGGCCTTCAGTCCTTCCAATAGCACAATAACATTCGTTTCCATAAACATTTTGCATCAACATTTCTCCAATATACCCTAATTGTGCATCATACACATCTATTGTTGTAGAACCTCTACTAATTCCATTTTTTTGGTAGGGTTTCAAAGTATCGCGAATGTGATTCGAGAAATGTTCGTGCTTTATTTTTAAAAAACTTGCGAAACCATTGAATTCTACCTCGAAAGCCATAACTATATTTACTAATAATAAGAATAATTAGGTTAAGTTTTGTATACACCATGCAAAAGATTAGGGTTTTATATTTATACACATTTCGTATGTAAGTATGTATGTGTGTATAGCATAATTTGTAGATTTTTTATTTTATTTTCTTGTATTAATTTGGAAGCATATAATTTTCAAGAATGCAAATATATGAACTTGAATGCTTTTGCTGATACTTAATTGCAAAGATTGTACGTATGGAAATATTTAGATGCGATACGAGATATTTAAAATTATTCTGACAAAATTAATACATCTATTGTGTCGGGTCGGGTTCTCCATTTTTTTGGTAGGTTCATATAATGTTTTCGGTTTGTGGCATTTTTGACACTTATAATAATAATAATAATAATAATATATTATAGTCAATAATATATTGCTGTCAATTATTATGCTCCAATATGGAATATTATAATATAGCCGTCAAATAATTGTTGTTAATCTTTATTCTATCCTAGGCAATAATAAATATATACACGGAAAATCCCAGCAAATCAAGAACAATAAAATGACAGTTTTATACACTATACAATATTATTT
>LHUT01005364.1:0-12898 GCA_001412135.1 Silene latifolia subsp. alba | reverse complement strand
AGGAGAAGATCCTAGTATACTAATCTATCTTATTACTTATTATTATTATTCGCTCCAGACGATCTGACAGTTGCTTCCGCTAAAGGTATGTACCCTATACAATGATCCTATCAATTTATCTTACAGAAGGCTTTATGATCCATGTAAGTACTCGTATGTGACACGAACATGAACTCAACTTGACCTGATCTGACAATCTGTTTGTGAATTGTGAGATCTGATTCCAACTATGTTTATTTTTTTTTTCTTTTTTTTTTTTGACAGCGCAACTATGTTTATTTAATGTGATATTATACTACTTAGGCCGGAAACTTAGGCGAAGTGAAGGTCAATTCGAGTTTTGATTCAAGGTAGTTTGCTAAAATCCACTCAGAACTCAGAAGTAATAAATGAAATTGAGCCTTAACAAACGTATGGAGAACAATGAACTAGAATTGAAATTGACAAGCATTAGAAAACTTTGACAGCCTACCCAAACGATCACACTCTCATTATTCAGTTGAAGTGCATACCGATTCAATTCATTATCGAAACTTCATGATCGAAACTTAGTACAAAAATAGCTAAACAAAGTCGTCTAGTATAAGTGAAACTTCAGATTATTTATCTATATATATGGAACAACAGCAAGAACAAAACAAATACAAAATCGAAATCGGGGGCGGAGTCAGAACCTGAAATACGAAACTATAATATGGAGAGCAATCACGGTATTTTCAAAGCCTTGAACGGGAATGTGTACGGCAATGTAAGCAGCAACCAAGCACTAGTATTGGTTCATGGTCTCGGTACGACACAGAGTATTTGGCAAAATATAATCCCATTTCTTGCTTATTTTTTCCATCTTAAGATCCTTGTTTTCGACTTAGCATTCTCTCCCAATGTCTCCCCACCAATGTATGAACCCAAAAAGTACTCAAACTATAGTGGTTATGCGACCGATTTGGTGAATGTACTTGATGAACTTAAAGTTGATCAAGTCATTTACATGGGTCACTCCATGGGTGCTATGATTGGATGCATAGCCGCTGTCAAACGTCCTCGTCTCTTTCGACATCTTATTCTTTTAACTCCCAACCCAAGGTATGTATTTTACTCACACCATTTTATTGCCATTGTCGATATTCCTAACTGTCATAGGCAAAAATTCAAACATCCCCTTATACTAAAAAATAAGAAATCTCCAAATTTTCTCGCCTAAATGAATTTGGCTATAATTGGCTTTCTTTATATCATATCTGTAATTGGATTTTTATTATATCATATCTGTAATTGATTTTTCATTATATTGTATTTACAACTGGATTAGAATGAACTTTCCCTTTTCCACCAATTAATACAAAACATTAATAATAATAAATTTTACACAATTAAATATCAAATTGAGTTAAATAAATATTAGGTTTTATAATTGTTATTTCGTATTTTCTTTACTATTCCTATCTAAAAAACCGCGCGATTTTCCCCGAGATCTATACTAGTACGGAATAATTAAGTCCGCTTAATTATTTTCTGTAGGTACCTTAATGATCGAGGTTACTACGGAGGATTTAGCAAGCATGAAGTCGAAATGATATTCAAACATATTAGCCAAAACTACAAAGATTGGGTCCAAACGTTTGCCCGGAAAGCGATTGGGGTGAATGATAGGATTGCTATATCGACGTATGAAAATAGCTTAATGAAGATGAATCCCAACATTACTCTCAGTGTGGCCAAGGCCGCTTTCTTAAGTGATTGGCGTTCGCTTTTACCCAAAGTGCACGTTCCGACCACCATCATCCATGTCAAAAAGGATTTCGCGGTGCCAGATAAAGTTGCATATTTCACAAAGAAACGTTTAGGTGGCCATTCACAGCTGATAATATTGCTGACTCAAGGTCACTTTCCTCAGTTAACCGCGCCTGTTGTGCTCCTCAAGGTCCTAGGGACTATTATAAGTAAAATAAATACAAAATGATATTAAAATCACGAATTATAGAATAAGAATATCCAGTATTATCTCATACTGGATAACCTCATTTATCGTTATTGTATCAGAATAAATGAAAAACATATTAATGTGTTATTCGTGTATGTCACATAATAATGAGGTATTCGTGCAAAATGCACTTAAATCGATAGATAATTCAATTCAGAGTATCGAAAAATCATGAAATTTGTGCACCACCCTCGATATATTTTGCTGAATTCACGTTGTTCTCATTCCGCGAATTAAGTCCTTACTATTAAGCAGAAAAAATATGTAAAGAAAGATGATCAAAATAGACGAGAACAACAAAGTAGGTAAATTACAATCGTTAGCTCAAAACTATACTGTACTCGGAAGAAACCCTTGGAGATTCTGGTGTCATGTCTTCAGTGAGAAACACTTTGCAAAGAAACTCCTGAAATCTATTCGCGTAAAGTTCAGGTTTCACTGATGATATTTCCTTGGCATCGTACTGCAGTGACTTGTAAGCATGTTCAATCCGCTTCATCATGTTGTAGTTCTGTAAGAAATCTATGATACCTAAATACAAGAGCACACTGTGTTTCTTTTGTGGTCTTGTTTTTCTACCTACTGTTGATCCATTGTTTGTGCTCTGAGGTATTTGCTTTGCGTGTGCTCGAACCTTTGCTCCAAATCTAAAATTCGGCCTATTACCATCCATACAAATTATCCAACTTTCAGTAAACATTCAGTAAATAGTCGAAGAACTGAGTAAATGTTTAGAACTAACCTGTTGGAATCTGTGAAGAAGTCAGAAAGCGTAGGATCTCTACTATGACGAGGTGGCGGTTTATGAGCGAGAGAAGGATCGCTTCCATTTTGTTCTTGAAAGGAATTATCGCGTGAATGCTGGTTTATTTGCTCTGGTTTACCAGATTGCTGGATGTTATTCTCATCTTTTGTGGCTACATGTTAGAAACATTAGTTAATCTTCCATGAGACGGTTGCATCGTACAACTATGTAATGAAATTGAGTAAGAGTACCTCGAGATGAGGATTCTATATGTACACCAAGTAGCAGACTGTAACCCATAATTCCCTGCTCCTCCAAGAACTTGCAGTCTATTTTTATTTGCCTGTAAACCATAATAAACAACAAAGATTGACACATAAAGACGGTCTTACCCGTAACTCCTTGTTCGATTATCGAATAGGACTCACTACAAGAATTACATTCTCGGGTGAATGAATTACGCGACAGAATTTAGTCGCTAAACTTTCTCGGGCGACTACAATCCGTCGCCACATAGTCGTCGCAACTGAGAGGGGAAGGAAATCTGGTGTATATGGGCGGGCGACTGATTGTAGCGACGTAAGACAAGCAGTCACTTTTTTAACATTTTCGGTCGCCAGGTACAATTATTGTACGGAATAGCAGTCGCCCGAATTTTTATCAGTCGCCAATTTCGCGTCTTTTCCGTAGCCTAGTTTGGTAGCCCGAGAACGAAATTCTTGTAGTGACTGTATAAGAGGCTTAAAACAGCAGAGTGTTAAGCTAAGTAAGCTTACTCTAACAGTATACACCGAGTTGCAGGCTCAAGATAGAAGCACAGATCAAAATCCGGATCCTTTAAAGTTAATCGCGGTAAAGCACTCTCTTTAGTAGGGCTTCTTCCTTGTGAAGAGCCTTTTAGATCATACTGCCTGTGAATTTGAAGTTCTGTTTGTAGTAAATTCTCCATAACAACAAAATACACCTGCATTTACATCAACTTAACAAAGTTAACATATACCGATCCAACACTTCATTTAGGCGACGTGTTAAATTTTCAGCATAAATCTACCTTTTCGCCCCCTATGCCTGGCCTTGAAGCATGAAGGCCGTAATACTTGGCTAACAGAGAGTTACTGTACTTCTCGAGATGACGATGATAACTGGGAAGCATATCCATAAGCACCTGCAAGATACAAGATTAATCAACTGGAACTTCTGAAATGCTGTAAGAAACAGTTATAGCAGACAGCATTAGATTTAGTACATAGAGATGATTCAGCAACCTTAGCATCGGATTTGCGCAACATTTTAATGATGAATCTTTTATCATGACGCAGGTAAAACGGGCTACCACAGTATCCTCTCAATGACAATTCCATGAGAGTTTCATGGTTGCATACTGACAGCATATATTCCTCATATTTAACACCTCCTAGCTCTTGTATGTTTCTGCATCAACATAACGCAGTTAGCTTTTGCTGATATGTCCGTAAAATCCATATAACGACACTGGTATTGAAGCGGTACCTGAAAACGGTAGTACAGTAATCTTTCCAAACAAACTCAGTGATTGCACCAGGAGGCAGTTTAGATTGTTTAGAGTAGTGAATATTTGTAGTTCTTGAAGATTTTAAGTTTGTTGAAAGTTGTTTCCTGAGCAAGGCCATGCACCTGCATTAATTTCATCAATCGAAAACTGTTTATATATGTTCCGAATTAAAATACATTATCATTGCCAAATGCCAATGTTGCGTGTAACCCCTCTACCTACGAGCCACTGTCTTAGGCGCGTGTCTTATATACGCGTCTGAGGCAGTGACTCGGGCCGTAAAAAGATTACCTTAGCATTATGATTAGCCTAGATTTACATCTTCAACATCATATAGCTAAGTAGCTAACCATTTCTCAATTAGATTAAGGCTCCCTACTCCTTAACAACTTTTTTTTCTTAGACACATTGAATTTTACACAATAATGTCAAATACTCACTCCGTCGCGGTCAACTTTTTTTTTTCTTAGAAAAGTGGAATGGGCCAATTACTAAATGACAACTGGAAAAATTGTTCATCAGGGTCATTCTTAAAATAGTAAGGACAACAATTGACTGAGACACCCAAAATGGAATAGGACAACAAATAACCGGCACATAGGAAAATTCATAAATTTGTTGAGAATTCAAATCCCTATCTAAAAACCACATATAAATAAATAAATCGAAATCGATGACAGACAATTAAATCAAGAATAACAAGAAATAGCATTAGACATTATATTGTTATATTCAAGCCTGAACAACACAACAAAATATATTACATCCTCGGTTCCATTGAATTGTTTACGTTTTTTTTTTTTCAAAATTGTCCACGCATATTTTTAAAAACGTAAACAATTCATAGAACAGAGGAAGTATTAATTACCGTAATAACATAAATTAAATTAACTTACCTTAATATTTTATTAGCAAATGACGAAGACGAGATTCAAAACAATCTCAATTCAGGGACAAATTCAGAAAAACGGTGTCACAATTGTGCCATATTTTCGATAAAAAAAAATTATCGGATTTTATTAAATAATATATAGGCCTTTTTCTCTTTCTTCTCTTTTGATTATATGAATTAATGCAAAAATGAAGAAAGAAGAAAGGCAAAGAAATGTAATCAAAAGAAAATTTTAATTTAAAATCAAAAAAAAATTGGAAAACGAGAGAGAAAAATACGAGAAATACTATTGTTAATTAGTGATTTGGCATTTAATAAAATAAAATAAATACATAATCACAATGTTGCAAGTTTTTTGTTTGTTGATTATGGCTAGCTGGAAATCTGGTATGATGATTAGGAATGACATAAACTGTTGCATAAATTGCGTTATTGAATTAATGTACAAAATTAATGTAACTGTCAATTAAGTTCATACGCGCTATTTCTAAATTTAAATTTTTCTTGTAAGGAAACACATGGAATTAGGATTGGGAGGAACTGATATGCGTTGAGGTCATCGAAATTAAAAAAAAAAAATACTCTGTTACGAACGTAAATAGTGATGGAATTAAAATGACTACTATATGATAAGTATTTGAAAATCTCAAATTTTAACTAGGTTGGAATTGACAAACAATTGAGTCCGATTCCAATTTCAAATTTTAGGAGTTTCCAAACGCTTGAAATGTCGTAATTCAATTCCAATTTTAAGTTCCCCAATCATTAAGTATTTTTATTTTCTTTTAAAGATTATAAACAAATAGTTGAGTTTCATGTCTGTTACCTCATACGCAATCTTATTAGATTTTTTTTTGTTGGTCACCTTAACTGGGCATTCACAAATTCTCATTTGTGACGAACAAAATCCTTCACAAGCTTATGACATGAGACAAATGGGCAACTGGCAAGTGGGAGAAGCAAGTAGGAGAGGGTTGTAACTTGTAAGAGATCACAAATTTGTGACCGTCACAAATAAGAATGACGGATATGCACTAAAGTTATTGTGGAGTGACCGTCACAAATAAGAATGACGGATATGCACTAAAGTTATCGTGGAGATAGAGAAGAACATGCCTAGAGCAATCGTACGGAAAAACATTTCACGCATTTGTGTTTTTCCGGCAGGAGTAAGTTTGTAAAAAAAAAAGATGGCCCCAAATAACTAAGCATGCTCCTACATGGCTACATACAGCGTGAGTACAAGTACATGACTACAGTGTGCAGAGTTGGTGGTCCTTGGCCTACGTCTATTTGATAGAGCATGTACGTGCCGTCAAATTTCATGATCCAAAATAAAAAATGATGTGTATCATCCATGTAGATTGTAGAGCTGGTCATCAGCACGGGATGACCCGGCCCCACCCTAACCCAACCCGCCTTAACCCGTTATTTTATGCAACTTGGCCCTACCTTTGTCCGCGCCTGGCCCCGCCCGTCATTTTAGCAAAAATAATAAAAAAAGTAATAATAAATAGGTAAGGTCCGCAAGCCCCGTCCGTCAATGGCCCGCCTCGAGCCCTGGCTGGGTCAAGCATATCCCAGTCCGGCCAAGTCCGCCCAAGTCCGCCCCTCCCTCTGGCCTGGGCCGGGTCTGACCAGGAGAGCCCGACCCGCCCCTGGTCAGCCCGGCCCAAGTACAGGTCTAATCCAATGTATGGTATTCAGGGCTAACTTTTAGCATGTGCGGCCCGTGCGGTCGCTCAGGGCCCCCAAATTGCCGGGGCCCATTAGAGAAAGAAAGAATATACTCCCTCCTATTCAATATAAACTTCCCTATTTCATTTTCCGTCTATTCACAATAACCTCCCTATTTCCTTTTTTGATAAGTGTTTGTGTGGTCCAAATTTAATTGTATGATGGGGTAGTGTATTTGTGTGGTCCAAATTTATTTATATGGTGGGGTAGTGTGTTTTCTTAATTTTTGTGTCAAAATGAAATGGGAGGTTTATGGTGAATAAGAGGGAGTATAAGAATTGGTGCACTAGAAAGATGGTGAAATCTTGCTGGTCTGGTAGGTTGTTTGATGTTACCTTCCTCTTCTTGAAGTCTCATGTTGTTTATTCACTATATTGTTAGTATTACTAATACATGGATATGTCACATTAATTAACCTTTACAACTTCTAAATATATACTCTTTACATTAAAAAAAAAATTGAGAGCATATAATAACATAAAAATGGTTGTATAAGGGCCTCTTTTCAAAATCCCGCACAGGGCCACCGAAAACTCAGAGACGGCCCTGGTCCTATTTTTCATTGCACAAATCCTACTCCCAAGGAGTCCCAACTACTCGACTACTCGTAGTTACTCACTTGCTCAATACTCATAAGAGTCATAGACTCATAGTTATGTTCTATTTTAGCTAAACAGAGTTCTCGAGCTTGAGTCTTATATATGTAGCGGTGTTAAAATTTATGCTTGACGTCTCCGTATAAGTAAAAGTAACATGTTTTCAAATTAAGGAAAATTGAATCAAACTTATGTTGGATTTTTTGTACAAATGGAAAAAAATACATCAGACGTCAAGCAAAAAAGTTGAATAAATTTGTGAAGAAAACAAAAAAAAAAACAAGACAATGAATGGATGCCCAAATCCCAAATAATGGTAAGCAAAATCCTGTCAAGATCCCATCATAAGTTTGGAAGGCCATGCATGATAGTATGATACAACCTACAACTCTACAAGCACTTGCACAATAAGGGGTCCCTCCATGACAAAGACAAAGCCAAAATGTACCTAAATCTAATGGCCCCAAATCTTGATTTGCCTTTTCAATAATTTCTCAAACAAGTAATCAATTCAATGGAAAAAAACAACAACAAAACCACCAACTTCCAAAGCTTGCCTTACAAAAACAAACAATTTCATACCCACAATATGCTAAACTAACAAAATTGCTCCAAGTCCAAACATGCATACAATGACAAAACATAACGACGACAACATTACCCCAATACTGCCTACGACAATGTAAGCAGGTCGGATGTACCCAATACGTACGTAATTACGTAAGTTCACCCATGACATGAGTCATGACTCATGAGAGTCATGACTACTCATGACTATGAAATACATAAAAACTATGTTGCTCAGACTCTTCAATATTACCTCGCATACCACTGGACACTCGGACACTTCATTTAAACCAAAAACATATTTTTTTTCATAATACAAACGAATTAGGCGTTTGGACAAGCACCCATGTCGGATACTTCTAACCGAGTCTAAGTAACATAGCATAAATATTAATAAACTCATTAGCCTCAATCTGAATTTTTTTATGGAAGAGGGAAAAAAACAAACAGGTATAGGACATGTTTGTCCATTTCTTTAACCATTTGTTGATCTAGCAGCCAAACAAAACAGGTACAGTCAATAGATTCAGAACTGCTAAAAAAATGACAATGATTTATCAAATTTATTGAAATTTTTCCCAATCCCTAGGCATACAAAACTTGTACTTTGATTCTGTGAATGCAGCTGTAAAATACAGAAGAAAATAATCTTTTTTTCCCTTTTTTATTTAGAATGCAACCATTTTCTAAATGTTATTTTTCCTGTGAATTGTTCCAAGACATAGATGTCACAATGCCAAAAACGGGTTTTTAAAACAAAAAAAACTCGAGGACAATAAAGCTCGATGTATCACCAAGTTTACGGAGAGAGCTCAAGCCTTGGTTCAAAGCAAAAACCAGTGAAAAGCTGAAGACAAAACTTCTTAGTCGCAGGGCCCCTATGTGACCATTTCCATTGCTTCTGGCTCATATCGAACAAGAGCAACGCTGGTGAACCGTAGCTTTGAATGTAAATAATGTCTCCGGCTCCACTACTTGCAAAAACATCATCAAACTCTCCGAAACCTTGAAAGTACTTATGAGGCATCCGAGCAACCTCTTCCCATTTCGTCTCTTTCAGGACCCAAATCCCGATCCCTTTGATTATGTCGCACCTATTCTTCTTTCCGATCCCTCCAACCATTACTAATCTCTCATTAAGGTTCATCAATCGCCCGCATGTCAAAGCGCAAGGCGCAGGTATGAAATCTTTCATTTGTAAACTTTGGGAAGAGCAATTTGAAAGATTGTACTT
The DNA here is from genome assembly GCA_001412135.1 of Silene latifolia subsp. alba. Classification (NCBI taxonomy): domain Eukaryota; kingdom Viridiplantae; phylum Streptophyta; class Magnoliopsida; order Caryophyllales; family Caryophyllaceae; genus Silene; species Silene latifolia. Next base: position 3,615 of record LHUT01005364.1, on the reverse strand, counting down.
TATTAGAGCATGACGATGCTCGTACAATGCACCACGAGTTGAGTACAGTAAGAAGTAAAGAGCACCATCACATATGACACTTTCATCACCTGCTCTCCACCCATCTAAAACTTCAGTCAATGAAATCGTCCAAGACATTGTTGCCGAACTATAGACAAGAATGGAAATATCCCACTCAAAGAAGTTATCGGGCACTTGTGTTGACTTCACTATTGAGATGATGTACTTGTGGGATTTCTTGTTCACCGACATTGCCAAAGCGGTATAATGAGAGAAACTAGGACCAGAAGGCTCAATAAGTTGCTTAGTGCATCCGGTGATGGGGTTGGAAACATGAAACTCATTTCTACTATCATTATTCATGAAGCAAACCAAGCCAAATGAGGAAGCGATGAACCAATTTGAGTTCACAAAATCAGGAAGGTCAATGCTATACCACTTCTTAAGGGTGGGATCATAAGAATACCCGGAAAATTCATCACTGTGCGTAAACATGAAATACCAGGGCTGTTGTGGTGAGGTAATGAAAGAGAAGTTCCATAAGTAGCGCTTTGAAATCACTATTTCATTCCATCTCTTACAAACACAACCAGCTTTAAATATACTGGCAACAGGAAGATACGCCACAATTCTCTCCAATACGTCATCTGGCAGAATAGAATTTATACAAACCCCGTCTTTCTTCTGTTTATCATTAACCTCAGAATACGAATCAACACTGAACCGATTGAATTTAGTGCCATATTCATATTGGCTTCCCCATGTATCCCTATCCATAGTTTAGAGAACCAAAAAAATGCCTGCATCAAAAATTTTCATGTAAGATCACTCTCTATATTACCAAATAAAAAAGTTCATCCTAAAACTCGTCTCAGCTAAAATAGATCCTAAAAACCTTAGACTCTCAGAGTATTTTAGAATGTTCCCGGAAATGAAAGCCTCCAACAGAAACAGAATTAAGCCACAAAAATGAGCTTTCAGAAGCCTTTCAAAGTTGCCATAGTCTCATTTAGCCATTGTTCCATCGTTACATACTTACATACCTCATGCATTCCAAATAAACGCACATACAAAAAATAAAAATAACAATTAGCAAGTGTAATCTATGGCGCAGCCAGAAAAGACAAGCTCAAAAATCTAACATGGCGACAGTCCGGACAGGCATATTTCTAACTTTTTCACAACTTTCAACAAATGTTTTCGATTTTCCAATCCTCCCTGAAGCCCCTTCTTCCCCCACACCCACCCCTCCTCTCCCACCACCATCAAGTGAATTAAAATCGAAATATTCAGGATTCCACAATGTTCAAAATCAGGACCAACTATAATCGGGTTTCTTGCAGCCAGTGAAACCTTACCTCAACATGCCAAAATTATACTTCTAGGGACATAAGACATCATTTATCACCTTCTATATTCAAATCAGTGCGTCTCATTGAAGACGGCCACTATCCGTCACAAGCTGAAGCCCTCTCACAAAATACAAGTGCCACTATCCAATCTTTGCTGGATACATACTATATTTAAGAACATAAATGCAGCAAATTGGAGAAGTACATCAAACTGAATATCCTAATTGATGTGACATTTAAAGGAGGGAATCAAAGATTCAAACTATGAGTATAAATTAACAAAAACAATTAAATCCAGAAACCCATCAACAAATGAGAACTAACTAAAGGGTAGCCAACCAAATTAGAGGATTATATTCAAATCTTCAACTAATCCACATTAATTTTCATAATCCACTGCTCAATCTGAAAATGATACAAACTTTGATACTCTAAAATCTTTCTCCCACCGTGGCACCGTGTCAATCATTTGTCTAACTTCGATTAAAATACTTCCTCACAAAAAATACGGAAGGTAAACAAATGAATAGGGCCGAGGGAGTAATAAGCATTGAATTTTGATCCACCTCCATAAACTTTAAAATAAATAAAAAATAACTAACAGTTATGTTAGGTATGGAATTAGACTAAAGGCACCAAATTAATCAAAATAATTAAATCACCAGGACCCCATAATTAACAGGCTGTACCCATATATCAATAACAAACAACCACCAACAATTGTTTAAGAGGTCAATTATGGTATTAGCATGGGCAAATGAGCAACTCCGCAAATAATATTTCGTCCTCCATCCGTGCGTCTTAGTCATTTGTTTACCTTTATTTTTGATACAAAGACCAAAGAATTCGGCTTATAGGCAATGGCCGATGAGTTGAGGACCATTCATAGTTAGTGTTATTAGATGACACGTGGACCAAAATGAGGGTGGATGAATTATCCGTCTAAAGCATTCCCAAAATAAAAAGTAAGCAAATGACGAGCCACCCAAAAATGAAACAAAAAGTCTTATTGAAGACGGGCATATCCGTCACAAGCTGAAGACGGGTTAAGTAATACCCAAATGGGCTACCATTTTGCTTTTGTCTTATCTACCTATTTGGGTATTACTTGACCCGTTTGTGAAAATGAAATTGGCAAATAAATAACCGGAACAGAGCGAGTATCAATGAACGTAAACAAATGAAGGACAACATTACCCAAGTGCCATAGAATCCCACTAATCGCGGACTAATGGGGTCAAATGTACACAGTCATACCCATGTATCAGCAACCCACATAAGCTATTTCCGAATGACCCAATATGAAAATTACGTCAAGAATTGCATTGAATGACCGTTACTTCACGATTAAAAAAAACAACAGGCGCATGCCACACAAATCCCAGATAAATTATGTTACCATATTGAAAATTGAAACAGAAAATGGATGAAAGATCATACCTTTGATAGAAAATTCAGCTTATCTCTCAAAATTTCTCAAAAGTTGACAACTTTTGACAATAAATGACCAAAAAAAGTATAGCTAGATGCTTAGATTTGAGAAAAACCTGCAGATATAACAACAAATGCAGGAGATTTACAGCAAAAATAAAGAATAAATTGAATTGAATTGAGATTGTAATTTGTAAAGAAGAAAACACCTTTCAAATTATACTCCGTAATTCGTATATACTTGAGAAAAGATGCGTATATAATAAAGATTAAAAAGTTAGCTTAACATAAAATAAATGGGTGTGTTTTTTATGGAATTTTGTTGTTTACGTTTGTGTTTTTTTGGTAGAAAAACGACAGGCGTAATTTTTACAAAGGTAATGAAAGGCGGATTTAATGGTCTTTATATATGAAGCACAAATACTACATCGTACGGATGGTGATAAATTTTAGAACCGTAGTATTCTCGAGTAATTTAAGCTGGGTTAAATATATTTCGGAAAAAGTACAAGTTATTTGAGATTTGACATTTTGAATGAAATACACAAATTTTTAGATGGAAAAAATTTAAGGCGGCATAACTCGTGTTTGGGAGCTCAGAAAGCGACGATTTTTTAAAAAAACAATTATCTTTCCCATGATTTAAGAGGGCGTCCAAATAACCCCTAGGTTGATAAAATTTAGATTTGACCAATGTTGTTAGAATCAGGATTCTACTTTTGATTTATTCTATTATAGATCGATAGATTTGTTAGAATCGGATTGGTGTAATTGAATCGTAGAATCATAAGATTCGACAAACTAATAGTAAAACATAATTTTATTGTTAAAA
>LHUT01005361.1:0-12902 GCA_001412135.1 Silene latifolia subsp. alba | reverse complement strand
ACTCGAGATATGGCTCTCCAAAGTAGGCACTAGCAATTTGAAGTTCTTCCTTTGCTCGCCTAGCTATCTTTCTTCTTTGCGCATCTCAAAATAGCTACATTCCCGCTCCAAATTCACTCTTCCTCCAAATGCATGCTAAACGGACGGTAAAAGGCTTGATTTCACTACTTTCTGGTTCATTCCTGCAAATAAGACAAAACAAACCAAAGTAGCATATTCGGGGCATTTCGTAGCATAAACTACGATAATAGCATAGAAATACGTGCATAAAAAGGCCTAAAAAGACTATATAAAATGCACGTATCAACTATATTTACATAGTTACATTTGCTATAAAAAAAATCTTTCATCGAAAATTATTTTTAACCGAAACAAATAATGTATAAGTGGTTAAAATGACGGTCAAAGCGTCTCCGTGTATAAAGTAAATGGGTAGAACAAATAGATGTGGAGGGAGTACTTTTTTAAGTCTCAAAGTACTTTTGATAATTACTATGAATCATAGAAAGTTAAATTTGTCTTGATTAGACTTATCAAATTTGGCATGGTTAGAAATAAGAATGTCCCGACTCACCTCAGATCTACACTGAACTTGATCTAGAATCCAAATTGATCCGACTCCATCTGATCCAACCCGTACATAAGTACTCCGTACATTGCTATAACATATAAACTGTTATCTCTAAATAACTAGCAGATAACAACATACTCAAAAGTCAAAATCGGACTGAAAAATGAATCTGTCTCTCCTAGGGTTTCCTATGGAAGGCTCCGTCTAAGTGTCATCTTCGCTCAAATCCTTTCTTTCGAGGATCAACTTGCGTGCTACGGAACGTAAGTGTCTGTTCTTTTTGTTTCTTTTCCTTTTCTTTTCTGTTTTGGCGTGCGTTTCCGTTAGGGTTTGCTCTTGGTTTGGTCTTGTTCTTCTGAGATGGGTGAATCCTCGAGGAGGAAGGGCAAAGAAGTTATGGGGGCGATTGTGGGTAGGGATGACGACGTGTTTGAATGGGATACTGGACAGGAGGATCTGAACGCTAGGGTTAGTAGCCTGACGCTAGTGGGGAAAATCTGGACGGTTAAAGCAATCAATATTAAGGCAGCGATAGATTCCATGATTAAGTTATGGAATCCAAAAGGCACGATTGTGGGGAACTTGTTGGATGGCAAGGAGAAGATTTTTGCTTTCAAATTCTCAGACGAGAGGGATAAGATGCGTGTTATCGAAGGTCACCCTTGGCACTTTGATAAGTATGTCTGGTGTTTTGACGAACCTTGCGACGATGGTAAAACAACTGATACTCCCCTTCATCTTCTACCTATTTGGGCGAGGATTTACGACTTACCCATGCGTGGTCGTTCCAATGCAAACAACATGGAAAAGTTAGGGAAGCAATTGGGGAGGTTTGTTTCTGTTGATGAGGCACCGATGCCGGAGATGGAAAGGGCAGTTAGGGTACGGATTGTGCATGATGTTCGGGTACCTTTAAAAAGGAACGTGGAGGTTCGCATGCCTAACTCGAAGGTGCTATCTTTCAAGGTGAAGTACGAGCGGCTACCAACATATTGCTATTGGTGTGGAGTTCTCGGACATGGAGAAAAGGATTGTGACGATGGACCATATGAAGAAGGTGAGCTTGCGTTTAGCGAGGATCTCCGTGCTTCCCCTTGGACAGTTATCAAAACGGCTGTCAACTCGAGCACGAAGATAGCCAGGTCTTTGAATAAGGAGTTTGAGGCGGCTGAAAGACAGAGGGAGGAGGAACATGTTGAGCTGATGATACAGAAATTGCAACAAATAGCTCTAAATACAAAAAAGAAGGGTAGGAGTGCGGAGAGGTCTGTGGAGGAGGACGGGAATGGAGACAGAGAGAAGAGGGTGTCGACAGTGACTGGGAAGGGAGGGTCTGGAGAGGAGCATGATGAGGGGTGCATTGGGATGGATGTTGAGGGCAGGGATGGGTTGAATCACGGTGAGAGGGAGACGCGCAGTGGGAATGTGGTTCATTTAGCCATGGAGTACAAATGGAGCGCAAAGGGGGGGGGGGGGGGTTNNGAGGGGGGGAGGGGGGGGGGGGGGTTTACTAAAATAAAGGCGAAGGAGGGTGGAACATGGACCAGAATAAGAAAGGAGGCAGGGACAACTAGTCATGGAGAGAGTGTTGCGTATGTGAAGGAGAAGAGGGGTAGAGAGCAAGCTACTGGAGGAGAGGGCGAGGTCGTTAAAAAAACAAAACTTTTCATGGGTGTATGTTCACCTGAGGCGGAGGTTTGAGGATGCTCAACCCCGCCCGGCCCAATGAATCTCTTGAGCCTCAACTGCAGAGGGCTGGGCAATCCCGATGCAGTTGGTGGTCTCCGGAATTTGATCCAGAGAGAGGCCCCAGCTTTGGTCTTCTTGTGTAAGACGAAGCTGAGTAGTGGGGAGATGAAAATTGTTTTGAGTAGTTTTGTGGATTATGCTAGTATAGAAGTAGACAGTGTGGGGCGTTCGGGAGGATTAGCTTTACTTTGGAGGAAGGATATCAAAACAGAGTTTCGATCGGCATCCGTACACCACATGGATTTCTTTATTGACGACTTCATTTCTACATGGAGGCTGACCGGTTTTTATGGATAGCCAGCGGTCCAAGACCGACATCTTTCTTGGGAGTTACTTTGGTCTTTAGCGGAGGAAAGTCAGGTACCATGGTTATGCATCGGCGATTTCAATGAGATTCTTTTTGCAAATGAGATGAAAGGAGGGACGAGAGCTCAATGGCAGATGAACAATTTCAGAGAGGCGGTGGATGTTTACGGCCTTAGCGATATGACCTTTGTGGGATATGATTATACCTTTGACAACGGGCGGGAGGGTGATGCTAATAGACAAAGCCGAATCGACAGAGCTATGAGGACAGAAAGTTAGCGGGAATTGTTTCCTTATGCAAAATTATTCCACCTAGAACGCGAATGGTGTGACCACGCCCCCATTAAAGTGGTGTTGGATGCGAGAACTGGAGGCGTGATGGCGAGCAATAGACGGTTCAGGTTCGAACAAGTTTGGGTAGGGGAAGAGGGGTGTGCGGATACAATAAGACGCACTTGGGAGGAAGGGGATGTAGACGTTCTGGATGCTATTTCCCGTTGCGCCGAGGAGCTGCAAAAATGGAAGGGGGTGAGCATAGGCAAAATCCTAAGGGATTTGAATCGAAAAAGGAGGAGACTAGCATGGCTGAATGTGAATGAACGTACACCGGGTAATGTGAAATAAAGGAAGCAAGTTATGAAGGATATTACAAATTTACTTCGGCAGGAAGAAATATTTTAGCGCCAAAGGTCGAGAGCGGTATGGCTAAAGGAGGGTGACCTTAATACTAAATATTTTCACCGCAAAGCAGGACAACGCAAACGCAAGAACCATATAGCGAGAATTACGGATGGGCAGGGGCGTGTTTTTGATGGGAAAGAGGCTATTAAGACGGCGGCTGTGGAATTTTTTTCGAGCTTATTCGCATAATCTCAGCCGGGAATTTATAACGATTTATTGGAAGGGGTGAGTGAAAGAGTGTCATCGGAGATGAATGCCGTGTTCAATGTTGAATATACTAGCGAAGGAGTGGTGGAAGCCCTTAAACAGATGCATCCATTAAAAGCGCCGGGCCCTGACGGTATGAATGCTCTCTTTTATCAAACCTACTGGCACATTGTTGGACCGTCGGTTACCCGTATGGTTTTGAATATTTTAAATGGAGGGGAGTTCCCTAATTCTCTAAATAGAACCCACATTGTCTTAATTCCTAAAAAGAAAGCACCCGATAAATTTTCAGAATTTCGACCCATTAGCTTATGTAATGTGTTATATAAATTAATATCAAAAGTTTTGGCAAATCGGTTGAAATTATTTCTAGGAGACCTAGTATCGGAAAATCAAAGTGCTTTCACACCTGGTCGGCTGATTTCGGACAATATTCTGATTGCTTTTGAGATGTTCCATTATATGAAAAATTCGAGGGGAGGAGGTGGACATATGGCACTCAAATTAGATATGGCTAAGGCTTATGACCGGGTCGAGTGGGTTTTTTTGGAGAGTGTTCTTCGCAGGATGGGTTTTTCCAGGTCATGGATAACGAATGTTATGAGGTGTGTTGAGACGGTGTCCTATGAAGTGCTCATAAATGGCGCTACATCGAGGCCTTTTGTTCCGAAAAGAGGGATTAGACAAGGCGATCCCCTCTCGCCCTATTTATTTATTCTTTGTGCGGAGGTTCTGTCCAGTTCGATTAGACGAGCAGTTGAACGTGGAGCTTTACATGGGATTAGAATTACACCCGATGCACCTGTCATATCCCATATTTTGTTCGCAGATGATAGCATAATCTTTGTTAAAGCTAGTGAAGGGGAAGCTCGCACAGTTCTAGAGATTCTAAATGCTTACGAACGAGCGTCGGGGCAACTGGTTAGCAAGGACAAGACGACGGTCTCTTTTAGTAAAGGAACTTCCATGCGGCGTAAGGAGAAGGTGAAGGAAGTCTTGGGTGTTCGAAGGGTGAATGAGCAGGAGCGTTATCTGGGTCTCCCTACGGTCATAGGACGGTCGAAGCAGGTTCTCAACAAAATAATTCGGGACAAATTAAACAACAAGTTACAGGGTTGGCGAGGTATGTTATTTAGCAGAGCGGGTAGGGAAGTACTGATAAAGACAGTCGCCCAATCTATTCCTACCTATGCGATGAGTGTTTTTAAACTACCGGTTAATTTTTGTGATGAGTTGCGGTCTATAGTCTCGAAATTTTGGTGGGGATCGAATAATGGGAAGCGGAAAATTTCATGGGTGGCATGGGATACTATGTGTCGGTCTAAAAGCCGAGGAGGATTGGGCTTTCGTGATTTTATGTTGTTTAATAAGGCTCTTCTAGCCAAGCAAAGTTGGCGCATGGTTTGCGAGGACGGGAGTCTTATGGTGAGGATAATGAAAGCCAAATATTTCCCGAATTGTTCGTTTATGGAAGCAAACTTGGGCACGAATCCCAGCTACACTTGGAGGAGCATACATGAGACGAAGATGGTTATGGGTCTGGGTATTAGGAGGCAATTGGGAAACGTTCTAAACACGGGAGTGTGGGTGGACTCATGGATACCAGGTACGGGCTCAAGGAGGGTCATTTCCCCAAGGCGAGATTTTGATATTCACATGAAGGTGGCTGAGTTGTTCGTAGAGGGTGAAGTGCGCTGGGATAGGGAAAAGGTAAGAGCGATGTTCCTTCCTTTCGAAGCTGATCGTATACTTAATATTCGCTTGAGTGAAGAGCCGACTGAAGATGGATGGTGTTGGGACAATGAGAGGGATGGGTCTTATACGGTAAAGTCGGGTTATCGACTGCTTTGCGAGGAGGGAAGCACAGGAATAGAACAGGCCGATTTTAACAAAGAACGATGGCTATGGAATGCGGTATGGAGTGCCCCTGATTTACCTAGGATCAAGAACTTCATGTGGCAGCTCTACCACGAAGCGATTCCGACGAAAGCTTTGCTTGCCACTTGCCTTGGCAGTGAGGATGCGTCATGCCCTAGGTGCTTTGTTGATATGGAGACTTGTCTCCATGTTGTCCGGGATTGTGGGTGGGGGGATGGGGTTTGGGAGGAGATGGGTATAGAGGTGGATAGGACCATTGGGGTTGTGCGGGTGAGGGAGTGGGTGGAAGGAATGTTGAGGGAATTGGGGGTACGAGAAAGAAGGGATTTCATGGTGACTTGTTGGGTGCTCTGGGATAGGAGAAACAAAGTAGTTTTTGAAGAGGCGCGGTGGGAGACGGAAAGCATTGTGAGAAGAATTCGTGAGTTAGTGTGGGAAATGGAGTCAAGCCTAGCTGGTCAAGGGGAGGAGGTGTCAACGGAGGGTGGTGGTGGGGGCTGGAGGCGTCCGTTAGTGGGAGAGTGGAAGGTTAATGTTGATGCAGGGATTATGGAGGGAGTGGGTGTCGGTTTGGGGGCAGTTTGTCGAAATGCAGAGGGAAGCGTAGAGTGGGCAGCGGCATTTCAACATATGGAGGAGCGGACTGTGGATGTGGCGGAAGCGGAAGCGGTTTTGCTTGGATTGCGTGAGGCATGGAGGATGGGAATGAGCAAAATCACCATCGGGAGCGACTGTCTCAGCGTTATCAGTGATCTAAAGAAGCGGATGAAGGGGCGTAATATTTTATTTTCGGTTTATGATGACATTTATAAGTTATGTTTGTTTTTTGATTCGGTAGTTTTTTTTGCATGCTCGTAGAAACTGTAATAGGGTTGCACATTTTCTTGCTCATTCTCGGCCTTGGAGCTTGGGTAGACGGGTCTGGACGGATAATTTCCCGGCAGAACTTGTCGATGTTGCTAGTTCGGATTTAAATGAAATGAATTAAGCCCTTTTGGGGTTTTTTATCAAAAAAAAAAAAAGTCAAAACCGGACTAAACCTGAATGAGCCGACTGGACCCGATCTAAATACTTCCAAGCCCGGATGACCCGACTCGGCACCCTCACAATGTATTGACGACATGATATATGGCGGGATGGACACAACGGTCACCCCCAAATTTAAGACTCCATCGACACGCTTATAATTCAAACATCAAAATAATTTCCATAATTCCTGTCTGTAAATCATATACTATCCGTTAATTTCTTCACATCAATCTTCTTCTTTATCTAATTACTCAGTTGCATTTCATATTCCAAATTCAACTAATTACAACTTCCAACTTAAAATTTTCCTAAAAATATGACTGATAATCAGCAGAAAGAGAAGAAAACCAGCAAGGGTAAACAGAAGATCCCAATTACCCGAATTATCGATAAGAAATCTCGTCAGGTAACCTTCACAAAGCGTCGTAATGGGTTATTCAACAAGTGTTCTCAGCTTTGTTCTTCGTTTCCCGGCACCGAGTTTACTGCCATTACTTTCTCCCTCGGTGGTAAACCCTTTTCCCAAGGTGAGCCTTTTGTCGATACTGTCATTAATCGTTTCCTCAACGATACGCGACAGGATAACAGTACTCGAAACGTTGTTGTTGGTAATGATAAGAATTGGTGGGAGACCCCCATTGATGGTATGAAGTTGGAGGATCTTGTGAGTTTTAAGTTGGCTCTTGAACGGCTAAGGAAGGATGTTGTTTCAAGGGTTGATCATATCAGTAGTTGCGTAGACGATTCCGACAGCGTTAAAAATGGGTTTAACAATGATATGGATTCTGAATCCATTGATGCAAGTTTCTGTCCGAAGTTCTCTGATAATTCTGAATCTAAGGATTCTGATCTTGGTACCCTCTCTGATGTAATTAGGGGTTTTAATTCTGGATGCTTTGATGCTACTTTATGCCCTAATTTATCTGATAATTGTCGAAAACTAATGGAAAGTGTCGATTTTGAGTCGATTGATAAAGACCCTATTGCCCAAGTTTGTGATTTCTGTCCTGAAATAGAAAGTATAGATTTCAGATGCACTGATGATGAAAGTTTTAGGCCTCATTTCTCTGATAATTGTCAAAAACTAATGGAAAGTGTCGATTTTGAGTCGATTGATACAGTCCCAATTGCTCAAGTCTGTGATTTCTGTCCTGAAATATCAAGTATTGATTTTAGATGCGGTGATGGTGAAAGTTTTAGCCCTAAATTCTCTGATAAGTTTGAAGAAATAACAGAAAGTTTCGATCTCCATGAAGTACTTAAGAGTGTTGATGTTGATTTAGAAGTAAAAGAAAGTAGTTTCAATTTAGGGTCGGTTGACAATCAGGCTTGTGATTCTTACTTGTTAAGCATGATTAGCTGTTGGTAAGTTTAGTGAGGTAGGTCTTAATCAGAATAGTAGTATTATTAATTAGGCATATGTGCCCTAATTTAGAATCAGTCAGTACTGACAGTTGTAATATATCATTGAATTGAACTTGTTTGTAAAATCCATCAATTTATGCAATAAAACATGATTTTTCGATTACTCCAACTTTTATCCGGTCTCTCTTTACTGCCCATCTCTTGCAGTTTTTTGACTGTATGTTATTGAATTTGTTGGATTTATGATGTTATTTGCCTTTTTCTTTTACTGCCCATCTCTTTCGATTGCTCTGTGGAGCTTGTGAGAATATGCTTCTCACAGGGTCGATGTAATTTACTTTATATTGAGTTCTTAATGGTGTTTGGCTACTTATTTGAGTAAACTGAATTTGTGTGTAGGTCGAACATTTGTTGACCGACTGGTGTATCTCTCGGATGCAACTGGCTTCTATTTGCTTAGACGGCAGGCCTTAGGCTTCTATGGCTGTCGTGCTACTGGACAGCAACTGGTATTATGTCGATTGAAATCTTTATCCAGGAAATAGAGCCAAATTATTTCTTCACTATACAGATTTTAGTTGAATCTTTCTTATGAAGAGCCGTGAATGTGAGAGGCTCGGAGGCCCTCCTTGGCTACAGATTTGGCCTGAACAGAAGGAAGCTCTTCTGTATGTCCTTGTATTTGTTAACATAAGCGTTGGTATCGATTTGGGTACGTGTGCTACTCTCAAGGCTTTATTTAATATTTCCTTTGTATGTATATATCTTATTGTTAGTATTTGTCATGATTTGTATGTAAATTGGACTTGCTGTTTAATATTTTTCGCGTAGCATTCCAGAAAATGCAGGGTGCATTGTTCAGCTCTACATATGCAGTGCTTGATTTTGCACAAACTGGCTTAATTGTTGCTGTATTCATATTCATATACTGCTGGGATTTCCATAGCCTACTGAAGCTTGATAAGGGATTGGCTGAACGCCAGTTTTTGTATAGAGTGACATGGTATTTACTCAAACAGGCCAAACGGATAGTCGGATACAGTCCCTAACTTATTTTTGTTCAGTGTCTGCAAAATAATCTCAAGTTTTATCAACACTTGGGAGTTCTTTCAAGTTTCAAAATGGCATCAAAGTTAATGGGGTCGATTTTCAGATTACTCCAACTTTTACCTTGCTTTTCTCGTCACTGCCCATCAGGGCCATCGCCTGCGTCTTTTTAGCTGTATGTTAATGAATTTGTTTGATTTTAGTTACTGCTTATTGAATAGTTAAATAAGTTTCGAGTAACTTTGATGCCCTCCCATTACGGAATTAGTTTAAGCATGGCCACGTTCGGATGGATTGATTGAAACAATCATCTGGTTAACAATCTCCCTCATGCCAATGGGACCAACTAAAAGATCAAGTACAAAACCAAGATTTTATAACAAATCTAAAACTGTCGCGGCCTAATACCCTGTAACCTCCCATGTCAACATCCACAAAAACGTATATCAGAGGGTCTTACCATGAATGACAAATCAATCAAATGTATGTATATATATATACTAACAAGGAATACAGGAGTGTTTAAATGTCTCAACACTTTTATACAAGACTCACTCGTAGCAATCACTGAGATCCAGTAATAGTAGCTTATCAAATAAGAGAATAAGCAAATTACGAGTTTGCAGAAACCAACGAGACGTCTACCCCATATGTATCAAAAGATGGCAAAATCCAACCTTTTTCCCTGGCATTCTCCACATATGATTCAAATTTATCCGTGGCATTCGGTATGTCAAGGACAAGGTCATCGAGTTCGTCCTTAACCCGGCCAAACCCTTTACTCATCTGGTTCATAGTGATGAGCCCTACAGCAAAGCACTCCTGTAGCAAATCCAGCATCCTGTCATTCTTCTTCTCCATGGCCATGACCAAGGCCCTCTTCACCACCTCATGGTTGAAGAAGGGCATTCCGAGATCCCTGATACATTGACACGCTTCCTTAACAGTGCCTCCTCTTTCATACTCTTCTAGAAGCTTCAAAACCTTGTGTTTTGCATCTTCTACAGCCCGACCACTCCCACCTCCCCAACACCTCAGGATTCTCTCACCAGCATGTCGGGAAAAAACAAGCGACCTAGCCATATGTACACACTCAATTCCATGACAGTTCGGCGGTAGCTTGCTAGCTATTTCATCCAAGTTTAATGGTGCGAGAACATCGTCAATCATGGCCCTGGCTAGAAATAGAGCGAGCTCATTAGACGCATTCAAGATATCGAGAGACATGTCTTCAGTAGATTCCAAGAGCAGGACAAAGCCATTTACAGTATCTTCAGTGGAGAAGATCTGTGTGTGAAGTCCTGACAAAAGAACAGACGCCATCTCCTTCTCCCGGTTTTTCCGGTCCATGGCAAGAGTTATGAGTCTCTTTAGGAAATTTGGATTGAACTCTGGAGCCTCGAGATCTATAAGACTGTGAATGAGTTCCGGAATATCATCTGAGAGGAAGTATTCATGAATTATATGAACAACCTCTTTCTTGTACCATTTTAACTTTTCATGGTCTTGCCTTGGCCCCGCATCACCTTTGCTAGTTGACTTTGAGAAAGATGGGTCAAGCCATCCTTCCGAAATCGCCCTAGCTATCAAGGACTGAAACAATGATCTGGCTAATGGGATATCAAGAGAAATGTCATCGAGACTTGCCTCCACCTGGTAAAACCCCTTCATCATCTGATTAATGCTTATGAGGCCTTCATTAGATGCTGCCTGTAATAGCTTTATGATGAGAGGTTCGGTTGATTGAGTCTTCATGGCAACAACTACAGCTCTCTTCACAACTTTATAATGGAAAAATGGGACCTGCAGTTCTCTAACGGACCTACAAGCTTTTAACGTATCTCCATTCTCTACATATTCTCTCAATATATCAGTAATCTTCTTTTTTATTTCCTCGACAGTTAGATGAGTACCACCACTCCATTTCCGCTCTATGAGTTCCTCATGGTGTGGGTCTGAGAGGTAGCTGTTGACAGCAGCTTTGATGGCTAGCCGCCCTTTGGAATATTCTGGAAGAATTTTTGCAACCCTGGTAACAAACACTGGAGGGAGTATGCCATCAACCACAGCAAGAGCGACAAACAAGGCAAGTACATTAACTGCTTCGGGATTATCCACCGATAGGTCATCAGCAGACTCAAGCAACAGGATAAAACCCTGACTAATCTGGGCTGGGGTAATGACATCCACATGAAGGGTTGAAAGCAGTACCGAGGCCATCTCCTTCTCTTTATCATGCCTATTCATGGCCACTGACACAAGCTTTTTTATAAAGTAAGGATGGTATTCACTTGATCCTAGTTCTCTAAGCTGATATGCTGCCATGTCCACGGCACCCGTGCTAAAGTACTCATCAATGATTGAAACCACAGCAATTTTGTAATCATTTACAGGATCAATGACATCTTTCCCTACAAGTTTGTACGGCTCCTGAAATATGCATAAACAATATTTACGATGAGTGATAGAGGAACTACTAATCCAAGAAACTGGGACACTATATGTGATACAAAAGCATCATTAATAGCTCCCGCCTACTGCAAAGTATAAACACAAAGAGGCTTTCCTGAGGACCTATTATGAAAATTAGGTCATAGATGCATCAATAGTCTGCTACTTCACTATACAAGATGCATAGAGAGTTTAGTGAGCCTTTACGCTTTACCTCATAATATTCCAAAGTCAAAGAATAACGAGTCTTTGGCTCAGGATGTCACGAGACATTATGTGATAATGCAGGAAAAAAAGAAGTATTGTGGAGCCTATAAAAATCATGAAAAAGGTGATATCATGCACTACGTCATCATTGTTAAACAGCAGATTACAGCAAGAGCAGAAGAACCACCTCATGATGGACGTCACAGTCAGTATCCAGTGGCCTTTCAGTGGCTCCCTTGCTCCCAACACCCTCTGTCATAATCAGAGGATGAACAATCAATTTCAGGAAAACAACATTTTTTAAGATGGAATCCTAGAGATGGAACATGTTTTAGGCATTCGAATATTCGACAACCATCTCAGGATAACCCCTACAGTCTTAAAAGACGACAGAATCTTAGGCATTACAAACCTTAAACTGTCTTGATACACATATTACATACATGAAGAGGACACAAAGAAAAACCCTCCTACAGCTCATTAAAGCCATTCCATGATGTAAACAGTCTAATTCAAGCCAGCTTTACTTTCCCTTTACATACAGATGGACAGCTCTATAATATCATTAATACAGTAGAAGAACTTGGAGTTAGAAACAAGACAGGCAGACAGCCCTCTTGTTTAAAACGGCAGAAATTTGTTTCGAAACTCCATTATGAATAAAAGTGTTAGATAGCGTAAATCAAGAATGCATTTTTGAACCAGGGAAGAAGCTCCTTTTTCAAGCATTAAAAAAAACATAAAAGTACTTAAATTAAGTTCCGTGCAATCCCCCTAATCCATCAAACTTGGATGATAAATTACTGCAAAAGTAATATCCGAAAACATAGAAACATCATAATTATTATCTAATAACATAGAACATCATCTCCGTCATTTAGCAGGTTACTCATAAGTCATAACAAAAACCAACTCATGAACAAAAGCATCCTCACCTTCCACACCTTTGTCTGACTTCCCCGAATGTGCATTCCCTCCACCATTAACCCCACCACATTTGTCAAGGTGATCATCAAGCAATGTGGACAATTTCTTTGGCGATGATGACAAACTCTTTGAAGAACCTGGGGCCGAGTTCATCACCTCCTTCTGCTCTTCCGGCAAGAATCCATCATTTGCCGCCATCCCAAAATTGCCACTTAAACAGCAGATGATTAAATGTACCAAATCCAGTTAAAAAATTTGATGATACGCATTTAAACTAGTAATAATATCTTCAATCCAGTTCAAATATCATCGACCAATTACTATCTGAATAACTAACAATTTTACATACCAATCAACCTCAAATATTAAGATTTAAAATCACAAACAACAACAACAACATAAGAGCCTTAATCCCAAAATGATTTGGGGTCGGCTGACATGAATCATCCTTTCGAACTGTCCATGGGTGAACGCATGCCTCAAA
>LHUT01005360.1:1803-12902 GCA_001412135.1 Silene latifolia subsp. alba | reverse complement strand
GGTGAGGGGGGGGGGGGGGGGGGTGTGGGTGATAGGTGTTAGGAATTTGATTCGACTAAAAGCAATAAATTTCATATCAATTTATTCGGTAAAAAAATAGTGAAAGCTTACCTGAATCTATGACGAAAGTTTGGGATTAACCAAATGATATGATTGATCTTTGTGATTATGTCCTTAAGTAGACATATATAACTCGTGGATCAATTTATCAATAAATTCTGAAAAAAAAAAATATTACTCCGTATTACTTAATAAAGTTTAAAAAATGTATTATATTTGATAAATGTTACATCACTTTACTGAAATTATTATTTGAACATGGGTTTTAAGTGCGCCTGTTAGAAAAAAAAAAACATTTTTCTTTTTCATGTTATTTTCAAGTTGATTCGGTTGGGGTATTTTTTTTTGAAGAGTTTCGGTAGATTTTTCGAATTTTTTCATTGGTGTAAATTATATTCCATTATCTCAAAATAATGGAAAATCTATTACACATCATTATAAAATTATTATACTCTATTTACCTCATCAAAACAGTTGACGGTTGGAATTTGGATGGTTGCTGAATAAAATCTGGACCGTTAGAGTTAATGGAAGATAATGGAGAGAAACCGAATCGGTGACCAGGCGGGTAACAAAAGATCGACAGTAGTGTGCTTTGTTTCTTTGCATTTGCTTTCACTCTCCCTTTACTATTTTACTGTGAAATCAGTTACCTGAAGTTTGATGTTAATGAATTTCCCGTTTACTCGTCTCCAAACAATTGCAGATATCCAACACCTCTTCTGAAATGCAACACTAGTAAGCTGCTCTTTATCCTTCTAACTTCTACTTATTTCATTCTTTTAATTGCTCGATATTTCCTGCTTATTATCAATTTTCACTCAATCATACTTTTACGATTTCTGATTTCTCTGGAATTATGTTTTCTGAGTGCCCTACTACTATTATACGGAGTACGTTACTTGTTTTATTTTCCATTTCTAGGGTTTGCTAATTGTAATCCAATTGAGAAGTGAAATCCCCATTTGAATAATTTGATTTCTGAGAAAGTTTGGTTGTGGGGATAGAAATTGTGAATTCATCTTTTTGTCTTGGTTAGGGTAATATTTTCAAGGGGCCATTTCTTCGTTACTCCGTATACCGTATCTCCTTCCCCTTTGGTGGACTCAATTCAACTATTTTGGGACTCTATCATGGACTTGCTATTTTTGGGATCCTGGAAGTATAATCCATCAAGCATGATCAAAACCTCATAATTTCATCGCGTCTATCATGTTCAACATTTTGAAATGACACGAGTCTTTAATGGAATTGGTGGTCAGTTGGGTTTATTCATATTTAAATGGCAAAGTAGGTGGCCTGTACTTGTGAGAACTTATCAATCAGAGCTCAATAGTTATGAAAATGTTGGACTTCATGAAGTTGAAGGACCCTTTCGGTCTAATAGGGAACAGAAATTGCCTAGCCTTGTACTATTTCCGGACCACCTTGGCATGATTGTGATTAATGGAGGTGGTATAAGATGGATGTAATCACTTTAAAGTTTGATGACACACATTTTTTGCAGAAGATGATTCTGTGCACTTGGTAGTTACTACAACTACTGGCTTATTTCTAGTTTCTACGAGTCACTAAGCCACAAGGTTCTTTCAATTTGAGACAGGTGACCTTTTTGCTAATTTATGATTTCTTAAGGGTCCGTTTGGATTGAAGNAAGGGTGGCAAGATTTGGAAAGAAAACATTAATTGGACTCTAATTATACCACCACCATCCTTCAATCCTCCATCCATTCTTCATCTCCCTCCTTCCTCCCCTTCCATTTCCCTTCATAATTTTTGTTATCCAAACACCCACATTCCATTTGCCCTCCCCTTCTCTCCCCTCCCTTCACCTCCCCTCACTCCCCCTCCCCTCCCCTTCCCTCCTAAAATTGTATCCAAACGGACCCTAAGTATTTTCTTTCATGTTTGTGCTCCATGATCTTGTATTCATGTTGAAAGTTTCCAATCTGATTCGATGTATCTGAAATTCTGGTCAGAAGAAAGATTGAAACACATCATGAAATGGTAACTAAGTTAATTTCGTCGTGTCTATCCTTTCTTGATCAGTATACTTTGAGATTGAAGGACTTTTGTTTGAATTTCTTTATCATCATTTTCTCTATTTGTGAACCTTATTGTCCGATCTCCCGGTCTTTCTGCTATGTCCCCATATCTCCTGTTTTTCTGCCATCTTGCATTTCTCAAACGTGCTCCTGAATTATGTTTTTTCTCGGACCTTTGCCGACCGTTTCTATTCTACCATTGTTGACCCTTCCTCTTTTCTGTCTAAATGAACATTCCCCTTTATGTTAGTAGTAGATAACAGCTTGAAACACCCATGGCCAGGCCCAGTGAGTGAAGCTTCCATGAAGCAAGTGAAAGCAATTACTCTTTTGTGCGATGGTGGCTGAGAGTTTGGTAATCTATACATAATGAGAAGCTAGCATGCAAAATTAGTGTTATTGAAAACTACATATTTTGGGCGTAAGTGTTGATGCTATGAGTAACGTGTAGAAGATTTCAATAGTAGATGGGATCGTTTCTCTATTAAAAATTGACACGTGTTTTTGATCCAATTGGCGGACATGGGGGTTTATTCAAATTTAAAGGGTAAAGTAGGTGGCCTGATACTTATGGCAACTTAACAATCAGAAAATGTTTACTTTGAGATTGATGGGCTTTTGTTTGAATTTCTTTATCATTATTTTCTCTATTTGTGAACCTTATTGTCCGATCCCCGGATTTGTGCAAAACCAGGATTTTTGAATTGTGGACGTTTATCTTCACGTGATTTTTCTCCACGTTTTTGGCGATGGTTTTTGAAGGCTATGGTTGATAGTTATTGAGATGGCCTGAGTCGGTATAGTAAGGGGTCGAAGATGGGTGAACCAGGTGTGAGTCGTTGTGGAATGGTCTGAGGCGAGCTAGGGGTGGTGTTATGGATTGTGTTAGAAGTGCTTAGGGGTCGTCGAAGGTTAGCTAGAGGTGGTCTTGATTGGGCGATTGTGGATTTGGTTGTGTTTCCGGTTGTTGAAGTTGGGTTACTGACTTACCCGTGATTTGAGGCTGGGTTAGGAGTATTTGGGGGTGGTTGAAGGTGGATTTCGGGTAGTCAAAGGCCATGTTTGGAGGCGGTCGAAAGTGAGTATAGGGTTGTTAGCGGCTGTAGTTGGGGTGGTGGAAGATCGGTTTAAGGTTGTCTATGGTATTAGGGTGTGGCCAAGAATGAAGGATGAACAATAAGCGGGATGGTGAACGTAGAAGGACCTTCAGTGGGGGAATGACATTAATTGACAGGAGTATAATTGTATTTTACAGGACAAAAACATTGATTCACAAGGAAAAGTATATTGCCTAAGACGAAAACAATAATGAATACATCGAGGCACCCTATTGTGGAACATGTATAGAATTCATCGAGACAGTGGGAGCATATATACTCAATGCTCAAATGGAGGGTTTAGTGTTTCTTGTATGTATATGTATGTTTTTACTTTTTAGTAGTGTTATTGTTGCTGCCCTCAAAGGCACAACATTTATTGAGTATAGGGATTTTACTGTCCATAATTCAAATGTAGATAGCGGAATTAGTTCCTTGTCGTCGTACAGCATGATGCATCTTGTACTTAAAGGTGGCCTAAAGATGCTTGATATTAAATCAAGGTCTCCACATAGAAACACAGCCTTTTTGTAAAGGTTTGAAGATCACCGTGACCACTGACCACACTTTACAGCAATTTGAGGTGATACCCGCTGTGTTTACTGTGAAGTAACCATTATCTGATGCAGTTTTCATTTTGGGTCATCTAAAAATAGTATGTCAATGTTGCTAACACAGGGATAGCCTGCTTAAGTGTGACTCCCTGCCCATAATTTGCTGTCTCCTTCAGGCATTGAGGTAATTGTTGGTGGTGGTGGTGATGTTGGCCTGATTTAGTGACATTTTACTGATATCATTACCGTTACCATGGCCGAGATTCAATACTATGTGACTAGAGACAGAAATGTAACACCTTGCACTTGAGATGCTCGATGCATTTTATTGTCTTTGCCACAGGACTGCTCTTTTACTTCTGTTACTAATGTAACTTTATTGGCGTAGATTCAGCTAGGATATGGAAGCAACATGTGCGAACAATTCAAATATTCTTACACCCTGCATTTTTGAGTTGCCTGGTGAACCTGCTGTTGTGATAAATGGTGTCCCCGATGTTCCTCTGGATGGGTATGTAACCACAGGTGGCAAATCAATAGATGAAGATGGTGCAAAGCTCTCTAATGCTCCTGAAAGTTGTAGAAATACAGGATTTGGTGAATGGCTAGAGGGAAGAGAAGTCCAAAAGTTATTTGACGACAAATATTACAAGGGGGTTGTGACCGAATTTGATAAAGACACAGGGTGGTATAGAGTTGTGTATGAAGATGGTGATTTTGAGGATCTCGAGTGGCATGAATTGCAAGATCTGCTTCAACCACTTGACATAACTGTGCCTCTTAAGTCATTGGCTTTGAAGATGATCCGGAAGACCCAGAAATTTGAATGTGAGTCCGGTGGTGGAGAGCAAAAGCGTGGTGCAAAAGTTAGTGGAAGCGGAAGGAGGACAAGGGGGTATCCCACAAGAAGTCAACTCGGCCGAGATAATTGCTAACTGCTATGTATTGTTAATGGGACTGGTTACAAAATAGGCAACTTTGTTGTAGCTTTAGCATTTAGCAGTCTTGTAAAATAGATGAAGCGTAATGTATCATTTTCCATTAACTAAAGCATTTTATCGTATATATGTGCACTCGACTTAGTCCCACATCTTCCAAATAGCCCAAACTCGATCCTTCCTCCTCCTATCCTTCGGCACTGCTGGCTATTAGTCTGAAATATACGCGTGCCTTATTTTCAGGCAGTGCTTTGCTATCTAACCAGAAATACAAAATGAAGGAAAGGATCAACAGTCAACACCTTCATTACATAAACCATAACCGCTTAAACGTTCACCTTCATTACACGAACCATAACCGCTTAAAAAGTTCACCTTCATTACACAAACCATAACCGCTTACAAGTTCACCTTCTTAATAAACATACCCAAACTAAAACATAATTAAAAGGTCTAACTAATGAGAGAATTTTGGAACCCGAAGCCAGAAAACACCATTAACAATCTCAGCCTTGACATTAGCAGCATCAAAGCGAGTGGGGTCAACAACCACGGAGCCCTGGAAATTGCGCATGATAGCATTTTTAGGACAGTCGATGCCTGGAACATCAAGAAACTCGGTTCCTTTGAAAGAAATCTCACTTCCGATGACGTTGAGAACGACATTCTCCTTAGGAATGCCGGGCATTAGGAGCCACATGTACATCCCATCCTTGGTTTCCCAACAGTCTTTGAAACCCGTGGGCCCACGCTTCATGGCGCTGTTGAGAATCCAAGTTTTGGGTTCTGGAGTATTCGATTGTGGCGGACTGATCAGCTGGCGGGTGGTGGTTTTGGTAGCTGCAATGCGGCGGAGGAACGGCTGGACTCGAAACAGGTGTGACATGGTTCAGTCTTCAGTGACGCTGCTGCTGTGGAGAAAGTATTACAAACAGGAGTGAGTACATTAATATTGATCTTCAATGAAAGCAAAACAAGATAAAAAACGATAAACTTTGAAGAATTTAACAGAAACACAAAGAAGCCTAAAATTAACAGTAGTCGAAACAGGTGTGACATGGTTTAAGACAATAGTTCCATCTTAAATGAGAATTTGTGAAAAATTAATTGATCAAAGATATATACCAGGAACTAAACCAACGCCCCCCAGTCCCCACAAATTTGTACCTTTTTACCAGCATCACAGTCAATTCAAGTTTAAAAAATGGAATACGAACAATTAATTGTCTCATTAACAATTTGCACTGTTCATACTTTGGAGGTTGTAATACCTACAGAAATTGTAATGACGACACAATGAAGTTAACAAAATCATCAACACAAAAAGAACAACATAAGAACCTAACTCGAGATTGAAACCGTCATGAGACTAAATCCGACTCTAGAAAGGAAAACATGATATCCACTACTTTAATTACAACATTAAACATGCTAAGATTAATAAAGATTAAAACTTTGGACATGAGACTAAACCCGTCCCTAAATAGGGTATTAACTCATTAATCACGAGTGAATTAACATTAAACATACTACTAAATACTATTCTAATTACAACATTAAAAGTAAGAGTAATAAAGATTAAAACTTTGAATAATTAAAGCGATTAAACTAAGTAGAACACAACAATAATACAAGTATAAGAGAAGAAGAGAAATTAATACCAATAGTTGAGAGAAAAGCATATAAATAAGGTAGAACTCGTCTTACAATATTTGTAAGACCGAAACTTGAACACTTAATAATCTAATTTTATATAAATAAGAGAGTATTTTTAGAGAGAAACTACCTGAAAAATAGAGGCTCTTCTTTTTTTTTTTTTTTTTTTTTTGNNTTTTTTTTTTTTTTTTTATCATTTGAGGGTTTATTACAAATTTATATGAGGGAATAAAGGAGGGGTAATAATGTAATTTGGGAACAAATTATGAAATAAGACTAAAAAAAAAAAGCAAAACAAAGGTGTAACTTGAAATTGTATTCAGCCATTTAGGAGTAACCCATTTCACGCAAAATCACTACTGACCTGACCCGTGCTGGTTTACTGTTTAGGATGGACTCATGGACCGTGCTTGTCAGTAGTATTTCAGCTTCAACCCGTGTGGGTTATGGTTGCCTTTTGACCATGCAACGTTGCGGTGCTGCAGTGAGACGGTGGCAAGTAGATTCATAGGTCGCCCAAGTGGAGCTAGGCTGCTCTAATTGAGTAGCGGAGTTGGTTTTAACTTTGTCTCGAGCCACGAGGTGGTAAAATGATGACCCCAATTGGAAGGCGAAGTTAGTTGGGGGTGTAAAAAACAATAAAATAAATTCATGTTCCCAAACAGATCATTATATAAATCATAAATATAGGTGGCTATTTAATACGAATACGTATTATTTTTCAGGTTTATGAGTGAAGAATACCGGAAAATCCCGAAAATAATTGTGCTGTCCATAACATTACTCGGCAATTTTTTGTGCTGGCAATAAGGTGTAAGATTGTTCATTTAAGTTATACTCATAATTCCTGGTTGCCTAACGTAACACCCCATCAATCATTCCGTTATTTTGGTAAGAAAAAATTGCAGGCTACCAAACTTGAAAATTTTGGTTACATAATTTCATTCTGTTTACATTAATTTAAGCACGAATAAAATATTTAATAAGTTTGCAAAAAAAGAACATAATGAAACCCGACAAATACGAAGACGATCAACATGGATAATTAGTAGCTGGCTGCTGGCTGCTGGCAGTTTGCGCCGCCGCCATTAATTAATTAAATAATTGCTGCAACTTGTAATTCAGTAATTCATACTTTCATACGGAGTATATTTGATTGATTACTCTTATTAAATTAATTACCTCGCCAATTGCTTAATTAGTTAGTAGTAGTAGGGAGCAGTATAATTATGAATTATTTTTCAATAATAATTTGGGGTGTAAGATTGAATATCTGACAAAATCTAGCTTCATCACTTTACCCTTTCTCATCTTCAGGTATTTTCCATTCATTTTCTTCACTTCATTTTTCTTTCATTTTATATTCAATACGGAGGACTATATTCTTTTTGTTTTGGGAAATGTATGTTATACTACTATGTTGATTGATACGGAGTATATTAGTACGGAATACTCAGTTTGTTTGTGACTTTGTGGCATGTTTCATGGAAATCAGAGAAAACTGTTTTTATTTATTTATTTATTTGATGTTTGTTGGGATTAACCAAGATTTTGGGTACAACGGAGTAGTGACGGAATCAGGATTTGTAGTTAGGGGTGAATTATTAAAGTTATGAGGTAAACTAGTAGAAATTTCAAAGTTTTCCACAAGAATTTCAAGTTTTTCTATTGCAAAGGAGTATTAATATTGTCTGGGTCTTTTCCACACAACCCCGCAACTGTGATCTCATTTTTCCCCTTTTTAATTTTCGCGAATTTTGATGTAACTTCATGAAAACTCAAGTAACTGTGTAATTTGAAAGTGTGGTTCAAGAACAGAATGTGATGTAGTCCCTCCGTCAAAATCATTTGTTTACGTTTCATTAGATGACTAATGGAGTATAATGCTGGAGCATTTTGTGAATATGTTGGTGTTTATAACCCCTTCCAGTTTGCTATTAAAAGTTTGTCGTATCTTGATGTTATTTGTTTGCTATGATTATATTTGTAACAGAAGAAGCTGATTAGAAATAAATTTATGAGGTCTGCTCCTGTGTTGTTTCTGCTGTGCTCAAGCTGGTTCAGTTTGTGCATAGCTATAGAGACCATTACATTGACACAATCCCTCAAAGATTCTGATTATATTGTGTCAAATAATGGCGATTTCAAGCTTGGATTCTTCAGCCCCCCTGACACAACCAATCGGTATGTGGGAATTTGGTATAGTAAGGTCTCAAAGGATGCCGTTTTCTGGGTTGCAAACCGGAACAACCCACTCAATGATACATCTGGTATACTGAGCGTGTCAACAGATGGTAATTTAGTCATATTGAATGGGAGAAAGGAAACCCTTTGGTCATCGAATATCTCGATTGCTACTACTAATACTTCCTTGGTGTCTGCGCAACTTTTAGATACTGGGAATCTTGTTTTGCAAGCACAAGATCCTGAGGGTACTTCGAATACCAATGGAACTATATTATGGCAAAGCTTTGATCATCCTACAGACTGTCTTTTGCCAAATGCTAAAATAACATTTGATGTGTCTAATATGAAGGGGGCTTTACCGGCTTGGAAAAGCCTCTCTGATCCTTCAATTGGGCAATTTTCACTCGGAACTGATTCACTCATTCATTCCCAGGCTGTTGTTTGGTTAGGTGATCGACGATATTGGCGTAGTGGTCCGTGGAATGGTAATATATTTTTGGGATTACTTTATACGGATGAAGCTACAAATTATGCTAATACCTTTGTTCGCCCAAATACTGCCCAAGGAACGGTAGACCTAGATTATACCGGTGCTAGTACACTATCCTTCTCTCACTATGCTTTAAGCTATGATGGAATTCTAAGCGAAAAATATTGGGACAGTAGCAAGGGAGAATGGCAATTTATTTGGAAGGCTATAGAAACATCATGTGACATGTATGGCTACTGTGGAGCATTTGGAATTTGCGATCCTCTTAAAACCCCTCTGTGCAAATGTTTGAAGGGGTTTGTACCGAGGAATGTTGAGGAATGGAAAAAGGGAAATTGGTCTAATGGTTGTGTTCGTAGAAACCCCGTGCAATGTGGTATTCAAGGTAGTGAAGAAGATGGATTTTTAAAGTTAACCACAGTTAAAATACCAGATTTGGCAGAGTGGTCAGTGGGATTAAATCAAGTCGATTGTAGAAGTCAGTGCTTGAAGAATTGCTCATGTGTAGCATATGCTTATGATGCGGGCGCTGGATGCATGTACTGGAGTAAGGACTTGATAGATGTTCAAGAATTTTCAAGCAGCGGAGTTGATCTTTTTCTTCGTCTCCCGGCTTCAGAGCTTGGTAAAACTATTTAATTTAGTGTTCGTTTCTTTTGTAGTAAAAGAAGTTGAATTACGAGTAGAATACTATGATCATTCAATCACATTATTCCCTTGACATTTTACAAAGTTGGCTCTTTTTGGGTTACAGTGTCCAATGGCAAGAAGACTGTTATCATCATAGTGGTTAGCATCATAGCGACCATGGCACTTGTTGCCATGACATACTTTGTATGGAGATGGTTGAGTCAATCGAAAGGTAAGTCAAGTATCTTGATTCTTGATGTCCATTTTGCAGCCTTCAACTTTATATTATGCTGATTTGTTTTAGGTGCCATGTCAGCGGTTGATGCAAATAAATACATCATCATAAATAATATTTTGTCTTGATTTGCATATGAAAACATGATAGTGAATACTAAAGGAAGTTAATAGTGTAGGTATTTGTGTTTCTATTATTCAATATTTGTGTACAAATCATGTACGATGAATGTTTTGCATCAGATAAGAAGAACAATCTGCTGGAGACTATGAACTATAATGCCAGTAGCCACCCGATTCCTTTTGATGAGCTTCCATTGTTTGAACTCAAGAAACTCATTGCCGCAACCAATGACTTCCACCATACTAATAAACTTGGAGAAGGTGGTTTTGGTCCAGTGTTCAAGGTAAACGTATTGATAACTGTAGGCAGTCATGTATTCGTGTTATTTGCTATGTTATTCAGACAGTTGTATGATTAAAATAGTTCAGTGCTTTTAAAGTGAAATAGATAGATGTTTAAGAAACTAGATATATACAAGTGATCATCATATGTCATTTTAAATGCTTAAGCTTAATGCACAGTATCTTCTTGTAGTTCGTCGGAGGGCTTTCTTTTTTCCCTTTTTAGGGAGAAGTATTAGAGTGGTAAGGGTTTGCTGCGGATTTCGTACCGTTATCCTTGTGTGTCATGTCAAACAGGTTAACACGGATATGACACCAAATATGAGGAGTCAATGTAACATAGATCATTTGTGTAGGTCAGTAACTGTATAACTGTATTTGATTCTTGTTTCCAGGGAAAGCTAGAAGATGGACAAGAAATAGCTGTGAAGAGACTTTCTGCTGCCTCTGGACAGGGCTTTGATGAGTTCATGAATGAAGTGGTAGTTATTTCTAAATTGCAACACAGGAATCTTGTGAGACTTTTGGGATGTTGCGCAGAAAAACGGGAAAAAATGCTCATTTATGAGTACATGCCTAACAAGAGCCTGGACTTCATTCTATTTGGTATGGGGTGTAACTCTATTTCTCAGTATTCTCTTTGATTTTGGCAATTCCTGAAACTATTTTTTCTCTTTTTTTCTAATAATAATTTCCAGATCCAGTAAAAAAGTCGATTTTGAACTGGAAGAGACGTTTTAACATCATTGAAGGCATAAGTCGTGGCCTCGTTTATCTTCATAGAGATTCTAGATTGAGGATTA
>LHUT01005357.1:24191-34311 GCA_001412135.1 Silene latifolia subsp. alba | reverse complement strand
TGTTACAATTCTCTCCCATTAATCCCCTTAATAAATTGTATATTAATGGGTATATTAATTCTCCACACTAAATACCTCTATGTGAGGTTATATATTCACCAATTAGGCATTTGGTGAATACTACTTAATCAATACAACAGGTAACACAAGTTACTCACAAATCTCTTAGTTAGTCTACCATCTATGTGACTTGGAATTTGGGGCGTGGAAATATAAAGGGACTCTAGTAGCCGCCGGAGGTACAATATACGGTAGTGGGCAGTTAGCGAACATAACGATTCGATCGCTTCCGCATTAAGGTAAGTCCTTATTTTCCAACATGTAAGATATAGACAATTAGATATAGAATTAAACCTTTTTAGCTCATAAGCAAGGACAACAACACATTACCACAATAACTTACAGATTGCCTAATCGTCTACGACAGATGAGGACGGTTAGATGTAAGCAAATTTATCCCCAAAGTTAATTCAGCACAAAGAGGTTGTGACTGGGTGACTCACAAAGAAACTTGTGCTGAGACACGGAAAATGAAAACTGTATTATCTGATGGACATTATATAAGAATCACGGGCACAGCATACACAGAGGCAAATTACCAGAAAAGGTATGGTTTCAGTTTCCATACAGATTGTTGCAACGGCTCAATGAATTTTGTCACAAATCAATATAAAGTAGAACTCAGTTTTTCAGACGTAGAGGAGATATATTAAAACTGAAAAAGGAAAGCAAGAAGATCAGTGTAACAACTCGGGGAAAAAAAAACAAGAAGATAATAATGGGACAGAATATCACATTTCACGCATAGACGATCTGCAAGTTGCAGCGACAAATGACAATGAGTGACTTACTACATTAAACCAAAGACGTGCACAATACTAAGGTTTTAAATACTACTGATGTGTAATGGATAAAAGCACTTACATAGTCATGGGTACCACTTATTTTGGCCACCCCGTACTCCATACCAACATAAGCACCAGCAATGGCTCCTGCATAATACAGTTTAAACAATATAGCATGTCAGTGAAACCTAAAACACTTGACACTAGCACTACAGCAACTAAAGACTATGCACTGAGCACTGTGCTGCAGTTATTAGAGTTTGTACACTTACCCCAGTAAGCTCCTTCACTGCACATCTTTTTCAACTGAAAATACAAAAAACGGGTCATATTACCAAAAGGTTCTCATTGAACAAGGCATGATCACTTACTGGCTACACTGTCAAAAGATAAAACCACTAGAATGCATTTGCCAATGCAAGGAAACGAGAAGTAGTTAAGTACTTAAGTCCCAATACCATGAGATCTAGACCATTTAAAACTTTATACATTCAAGGTACACACACGCCAAGTCGACACAATCACTCAAGCAAGTAAGAAACACAAAAAGCGTTCCATATTTGGATTTAATCTCCCTATTGGCAACACCAAACACTCACAAATACATCATCACTAAAGTCGCAAATGCCTAACTACTTTAGGAAGGGATATCGAAGTTACCGATTGCTTAACACCACTGCTTGAAACACTTCCTGCACCAAAAGACAAAACAAAATTAAAATGTGGTTATCACTTGGCAGATTTATCTGACGACATTTCTAAGAAACTCATAATAATAAGCTGAAATCATCAAAGATTTCAGAAATCTCAGTAAAAAGTAGTAATAATAAGCTGAAATGTCAATACTTTGGAAGATTTCCACTAATCCACCAGCCAAAATAACATGTTAAAATCCCAAATCTCTCACTTTAGAATCCCCAAAAACAACAAAAAGCGGTAGTCCCAAAATGATTTGGGGTAGGCTAACTTGAGTCATAATTCGAAACCGTTTAGGCACGAATCTAATTAAGCAAAAATATAAAAACCCCCATATACTATTGAAGAGGGGAAAAAAACACATGAATGCTAAAACCTTACAAAAATGAGCAATAATATAAAATGGGAACCTCGTTTAGCCATGAAATATACATCTTCAGCACCAGCTCTGGCTGCAGCAACCTATATAAAACATAAAAACAAGACCAGATTACAGAATAGGTAAAAATGTCAACTTTAATTGATAGAAAGAAAGAAATGACAGAAAATCTATAGAATGAAGTATGAAAAAGAGGGAAGTAAGGCATACAACGCTAATCTTAACGAAGCCATCAACTGTATGATCCAATAATGGATTTCCAGTGTCAATGATCAAACCAACATTGCCAAAGCTGCTTTTTGTCATTTTTTCGTCAGTAAAATGGGTGTGGTATCAATGATCAAATTATCAGGGTTGTGCCAAATTGCCAATGTGTTAATCGGTTCAACTGTCCAACTGTTCAACCAAGGCTAAATAAAATCAACGGCTGCTATTAGTTCAGGTTGAATTTTCTAAGGGGTTGTTTGGTTCAAAATCTTGGAATGAAATGGATTGAGATGAGAATTCAGGAAGGAATGGAATTAGAACCTCATACTTTTAACACTTGTTTGGTTTGATTTGTAATGGATTGTATATGCCATACATGGTGTTTGGTTCACATTTGGAATGGCTTCAATATCCAATTTTTTCTCTCTTCATAATAGGCTGTTTTTTAAATTATAAAAAGAGTTCCACATTTTTTTTTCCATTAACTAGAACTTACTATAACATAAATTAAATAACAAAAAATATTAGCCAATGAACAATCCAAATTATTCATATTAATATTAAGCGTCCAAAATAAAAATATTCTTAAACAAAAAACTCATGGAAAATGTTTCATGAAAAAATACTGGTGAGTCTAAAAATCAAACATATTAAACGTTCACATCTCGAGACAAGAGCGGATGAATGAGGTTCATAATAAACTCTCTTTTCCATGCTTCATCAGAAATCTGGTAAAAAAGAGAGAGATCACTGGGATTATATGCCAATTTTCTTATCTAAACAAAGGGGAGTAGTATTTAATCTGTTTTACTGTTAAGACGGGCGGATATACCCGTCTTAAGGAGACCAATTGACAAACTTGTAACTATTAATTGCCCTTGCATAAAAGGCGTCGTACTATATTATCATTACTAGCATTGTCCTCTAAAACCAATCTGTATTTTTTTATGAATGAAGAGGCTT
Organism: Silene latifolia subsp. alba; assembly: GCA_001412135.1. Lineage (NCBI taxonomy): Eukaryota > Viridiplantae > Streptophyta > Magnoliopsida > Caryophyllales > Caryophyllaceae > Silene > Silene latifolia. The sequence goes on along the minus strand of LHUT01005357.1, from coordinate 31,221 downwards.
AAACAATCTGATTTGACACATACACATCACAATCTACACTAAAGACGGAAGTAGTGTGAATTCTTATTAAAAAACAAGTTCTCTAGAAAAAAAAAAAAACAGCATGAATAGCGTGGATTCGTATTCAAAAACAAAGTTCATATATAAATACGAATCGAAAAGAAGTACGATAAAATTTCATGAATATAGAGCATATTATAGTTTTATAAAAGCAAAAAAATATGGTGAAAGTAGAAGATGAAGACTTACTGTAGAGTAGAACAACAGCAATTTGGGTTTTTTTTCCTTCTTTCTTAACTTTAGGTTTTGTATCTAGGGGGGATTGGATTTAGAAACTTGGGGGATGAGTAAAGTATGGGATTCCAAGGGGTTGGGTTGGATTGAGAATCCCTTGGGTTTCTAAATTCATTCCAAAAGTGGTCAACCAAACACTTGAATGGGTAATCTTGAATGGGTAATATCCATTCCATTCCATTTCATACCCCTCAACCAAACACCCTATAAGTAGTAAGTTACTGGTCCGGGTTGAATTTTCCGTCTAATTGTAAACGGACACTATTCATCTACAGTTGTAGACGGATAGTGGCTCTCTCACAAAATGCGAGTGGGGGTATCCATTTTGTGAGAGGGACACTATCCGTCTACAGCTTTAGACGGATAGTGTCCGTCTAAAAGTGAGAACTTGTGATTGAAATTATCGTATCCTCGTGTCAGTTGTTTGTTTCCCTTTGCATTTACTCGTTCTATAGGTTTTAAACCCATGCATAGCCTGTGCATAGTTACATAGATTTGTCAGTGTCATTTTATGTCGTGTCAACTAGGCGTTTTTAATCAAATAAAGTAGTCATACAGAGTAGTTTAAGCAGAAATAAAGCAAGTTTCGGGTCTTGTGTGGATTATGCTTCTTAGTAGTTTACTCTTTGGTTTGATGCTTCTTGTGTTTGATTCATGGTACGTAATGTTGGTGAAATCAAGCCAAGCCGGGTCAAACCATGGCCCCTCAAGCCAAGCCAAGAGAGGAAGTGAACCACGACCTAGGAGAACCGCAAGCTATGAAGGATAGAAGAAAGGAAGGCAAAAATGAAAGCTCACAATCAGACCTCCACCGCAAGCTGCCACCACCGCAGCCTGCGGTCTCTGTAGCTGCCACGTCTTCTACCCAATTCCGTGTTTAACCTAGGGAGAAGTGCAGCACTATATAAGCCATAAGCCTGAAACTTTTGATGACTCATCCATCTTATGCATTACCTTAATCTTGTAGTAATAAAAATTTAATCTTTCCATATTCATTGTAATCTTTCCACAAAAACTTGGATTGTAAGATGACTATGGTTGGCTAAGTTCTTATTTCTTGGTGTAATTTCTTTCAAAACTTTCAGCTTTGGTATTGTAAGACTCTTTAATCTCTTCTAAGTAATCAATTACTCTTTCCTTGTGCTTATCTTTCTTATGTTAAGTGAATGAATGTTTGGCTTAGCTGCCCTTACATTTTGTTTATTTGACTATTGCAAATCTTAAAGAAATGGGTTCATCTATCTAGGATTGTTGAAGCAAATTTGTTGTGTGTTGATTTTGGTTAAAGGATTCACATAATAGGTAGGAAAGTTTGTATCTTTTCTTATTTATATGGGTTCATCTTATTAGAATTGATCCTAGCCTAAGTATCTTGGTGAAAAATCTTCTTGCTCATGTTTAGTCGCCTCTTATGGTATTGAGTTGTTGGTTGAATTTGATGGATGCATATGGATGGTTTCATTTATGTGTGTCACTATCTTGATATGGTGGTAGTAGGTTGGTAATATAGGAAGAGTAAAAAGAGCCTAACTTGCCATTTGTTGGTTGCTAAGGAGAGGTTACACAAAGTCTCTTCTCCATTTGACTTCTTGAACATTAAGTGTTTGTTGAATTGCTTCTTTGATAAAGTCCATGCCTTTAATCTTATTTCCTCATTGTTTCACATGAAAAACTTCTGTTTATGTCAATCATTGTTGTTCTTTGTGAATACTCAGTTTGTGATTAGATTACTTGTTGAGTTTTAATTGTCATTAGTTCATTAAGTAGTAATTATTTAATTAGTTTAAAATTCAAGTCTTTAGTTTTAATGTCCTTTTATTGGAATCGACCCTTACTTGCAATATACTACTTTATTAATTAGAGTAGTCTAGAGTCTAGTTTGGTTTATAAATTGTTAATTTGATAGGCTAATTAGTGGATTTAGGACACCCGGTTTTAAATATATCAATTTCCTATATAAAACAACTCGTTTTTAACCCGTGCAAAATTGCACGGGTATGTTTTTAGGAACATTGATATATTTAATATAAAAAAATAATAATAATAATACATGGATATTTTATATTTTATTTCTTTTATATTGATAATAGTTTTAAACCTGTCTTGTTTGTTGGCTCGAATCAACTATANTAAATTATATGAAAGAAAATTTACACATCGAATATGCTAATATTGATATACACACATTTACATTGCCAGACAACATATCTACTTTGATAAAATAAACTTATGTAATGTTTATTAATAACGTATTTGAACACACGGTTCACATTAAAAAATAATATAAACCCAACAACACATCTCCTATCCCCTTACCATAATAATAAGGCATAGTTTCGTAAATTACTAAACAATACATTAAAACTACTACGACATTGGGTTATCGATCATTTACGAAATGGGCCGATTATATAAAATATCAGCCTTATATACAATAATACCCGTCCAAGGACATAGAAACAATATAAGCCTTAAAAACAATCAAACCGTAACCCAGTTCATACAATATTAGCCTTCTATAAATACCCCACCTCCCAAAGCAAACCCTACTCTCACAATCAAATCCTCAAATATCCGACCAACACCGCCTACCTCACACTCACCCTCACAATTAAACCTCATTCTCTCACTAATTCCGCCTCCCTCATCCTCTCACTTACCCCTCCACACAATCAAACACCTCACTCATCCTCACAATAACTCCACCTTTTTAACCTCCCTTATCCTCTCAATCTCAGCCTCTCATATCATCTTGTCATCACTCAACAAATCTTCATCAACACGCAATGAAAATGAAGATGAAGGGATAAATATGAAGACGAAAAGACGAAATTTCCATTAAAATGAAGAAGAAAATGAAGGATTCGATGTCGATTAAAATGGAAAAGAAGATGATGGAACATAAACTTACTATACTCATCCCTTTTATCACATGCAATTAATTTTCCATAAATTTAGGTTCATTTTCTGTTAATTTGTTCTCTAAATCCGACATGAAATTGTCAATTCCGACATAAAACCGTGAAAATGGGGTCCTATTTTTACCAAATTAATAGGGTCCTTTTTTTCTTATAAAGAATGAGTCTATACATCTATATACTTGTTACATTTTTATGTTCATTTTTATCAAATTTTGTATTTTGTATTTTTTATTTTTTTTATGGCATTTTAATGGTAATCTAATCAGATCTCGTCAATATTATTGTTGATTAGAAAAATGATCAATTTTGTATACATATATAGACTTTTTAATTAATTAGTTTAAATAAATATTGGTTAAATACATAGATCTATGATTTAACATTATTAATGTTAAATAATTCGTGATTTTTGACTTTTTTTTAGTAGCCATATTAATGCTCTGATATGGTGTTTCTAAAGGAGACGTACATAGATCTATGTATTTCTAAATTTAAACAAGCTTTTGCACCAGTGAAAATCACGGGTGCCTTTGATATTAATTGTTTAATTTTACGCATAACTGTAACCATATTAGTATGAAAAATGTTGACATTTTTGTTGCTAACACAGACTTATAAAAATATATCACCCGAATTATACTTCATGTAGTTTGGTGATAACCATAACATTTTAATATCTATTTTTATATAATTTAAGATATTATACATGGTAAGTAGACGTAATACCCGATGAAAGTAATATGGAACTACTTAATTGGAAATTGAGAATTGTGATACAAAATTAAACATGTTAATTGAATAGGCGGTAGGTCAGTTGCTCATTTTCATCAGTGGCTAACATTCTTTACTTTCAATATGTTTCTCATATATTTTCATTACTTTCATCATTAACCGTGTCAATTTCATACGAGCACCACTTATCGCAGGACGTGATTTTTTTTTTTGCATTAAATTGTGTTTTTCCATTGCAGTATATTTTTTGTTGTTTCATAGGATAACATGGCTTTAGAAGAGTATACTTGGTGTTCTCTATGTTATCCATGTACTATGATATTTAAAGTTACTACGCTATATAATATTTGACGTACGTTATATGAAAAAAAAAATATTATTTTATTTTTCAGGCTCTTTATAAATGTAACAATTCATTAAAATTAACGGATACAATTATAAAACATAATATTGCGCAATTAAATTAATGTGTTATTGTTGTAAAAATAAATATTAAAAGCTTATTTATATGTTCAATTTTTATGCCCATGTAATTTTACAAAAGTCTTAAGCTAATAAGAGATAATAACATTTACAAACGTAGTAAAAGTTATAGTGATATAATGTGATTTTTTTTTTCGGCGAGATATCTTATTTTAGAATAAAATCCTAAAACTAAAATTAAGAATTTTACTTTGATGTCTAATTGTTGTTTAGGACTTTTAATTTACTTTAAAGTTAAAAAGGCAAATTTTAATGTTTGTGGTATTCTAGTTGGTATTTAATGCTACAAATTATTTAAAAAGTTATTTTTTTTTTCTAAAATAATAGTTTAATGGTGTTATATAGTGGCTTTTTTTTTTCTTTAATTGTTTTTTGTTTTTGTTTTTTTCTAATAAATGATTTAGTGATGTGGAAGTGGATTATGTAGATAATTGAAAATGTTCATGTGACATTAGGATAGTTAGTTAATTTGTCTTTTTATTATTATAAAAATGATTCCTGAGGTATGATCGGCTTGGTTTGGTTCGTTTTGGATAGTTTAATACACTTTTTGGGTTGTTTAGATAGTTTAATTCACTTTTCCGTTGTTTGATCGGATTCCTGAGGTATGATCGGCTGTGTTTGGTTCGTTTTTAGATAGTTTAATTCACTTTTTAAGTTGTTTAGATAGTTTAATTCACTTTTCCATTGTTTGATTGGCTCGATTTAGAATTCTTATTTGGGGTGTCTGATTGATCAAATTTATAGGGTTGTGCCAGTCGAATTTAGAACAGCTCAACCATGTGGTGAATCAAGTCTGAAATACTCGGGTAAGATTAGCTTGATTTTGTTAGATTTAGGGTGGTTTAATTCAATTTTAGAAAAGTTCGTTTTTGAATGTTTCAAATTCTAAATGATTTTGGGTTGTTTGTTTACGTTTTCCGGTTGCTGCATCATGTATATAAAACTGCTTTGATTGGATCAAATTTGATTCGTGAATTCTAGATTTTCCATGATAGCGACACAACAATGACGAATTGGCGTGACGGAGATGGTGATGGTGATGCTGTTGCTGCTCCTCACGTGAGTATTGCCTATCCAGGGTATGATATTCTTAATAATCTTTGCTTTGTTATTCACAATAAGATCATCTTTTGGAAGATTTAAGGTTAGCTAAGTAGCTTTGTTTAACTGTATATAACCACTCGGGCTAAATTCTCACTAATGAAGAGGTTGAATGATGCGTATTCTGAACTACCCACATTTCAAAATGCCATGCCTGCAAAGCAACCAGATGCTTGAGTAGCACCAACTCAATCAAGTATGCCGAGACGTACCTTCTCAAGTTCTTTTGCTCAGTTAATTCATAACTAGTGTAGTTCCCGTGCTANTTGTTTGACGCAGGTACGTGAGTGACGTTTCGGTGCGTATTTAAGTTTCTTTTTTTTTTTTTTTTTTTCAAATCTTGTTGTGTTAGTAGTATCCAGAGAAATAGGCCCAATTAAGAAGAATTTTCTTTAGGCGGGAAAACTAAGAGAATTTTTATTCTCTTAGTAGTAAGGGAGATGTCATTAATAACTTAGACATTAGTTTAACAGAGAAACTGGTGGACGGTGATACTCATGTACGTATGAATTAACACCAAATTTTTCGTTATAACTCTCTATACATTAATAAGGGTGTGGTGCTAGGAATAGGGACTTCGAACAAGGAGAACAAGTTTTTTGTAGTCTTATGTACTAAATCTCATTTCCCCATCTGTTAACTATTCATGGAATGGAGATGAAGTGGATCCTATGAAGTTTTGGAAAGGAGTATGGCAAATATGTAAACGTTAAAGTGGTAAGTGACGATGCAGGGTTGGTGATTGTTTGTCTGTTTCATTGCCCCTTCCAATTTCAGTCTACACTCTCATTTTATGTACTCTTTTTCAATATTTTTTTCGGGTATTATGATCAACCGGTTATGTTCAATTTAAAGTGGTTATATTCAAATTTTAGGGTCTTTGTTCAAGTGTTAACTTTTTTCAATGACTGATTTTGGGTTTTTGTTCGTAAGATGATTTATTCAATTTTAGGATTCCCTATTTTGGGTGAGTGATTTTAGGTTTCTTTTTGTTGTCTGATGACATTTCTGCTTATTTGGTTACCAATCCATTTATCTGTCTTCCTTATTTTTATTTATCGTTGTTGATAGTTTATTTCACTTTTTGAATTGTTTAGATTGTTTAATCCGAAAATTCACGTGGTACCCTCNGGATAGTGTCCCTCTCAAGTGGGTAGTGTAAGTGGGGGTATCCATTTCTCACCCACTTGCACTACCCACTTTCATTTGTGAGAAGGACACTATTCGTCTATAGCTATAGACGGATAGTGTCCGTCTATAATGAGAATTTGTGGAGGGTGATAGTTTAATACACCCCCTCTCCCATTTATACACTCCCTATTTGACTTTGTGGTCAGTAATATCTACTCTAACCGATATTTTCTCAGAGTACACAATAGCTACAACTTTCGTAAACCTAGCTATATCTGAAAAGGTTTGGCTGAATCAACCATGACAAACTTTACATTGTGTCTTGATATATCCAAAGAAACATCGATTGACAACTAAAGTCAAAT
>LHUT01005354.1:0-12908 GCA_001412135.1 Silene latifolia subsp. alba | reverse complement strand
CACATTTTATGGACATGAATCGGATATGATTCATGTCAGCCGACCCCAAATCATTTTGGGATTAAGGCTCTGATGATGTTGTTGTTGTTGTAACTCTCATGTTGAGTCGGAGGGACAAAATAGTCGAGAAGTATCGACTTACTGCCTGCAGAAGAGATCTGATGTCAGACTCGGTCATTTCAGACCCGACACTCTTTAGTCCGACTTTGAGTTCATCAAAAGTTATGGTTCCACTGTTGTCTGTGTCAATCATTTTGAACAATTCTTTTAAACCACCAATTTCTTCCTCTGAAAGACTTTCTGCTATAACCTGTGCAGCAAAATATTCAATATCAGTTTAGCGGACACAGGCGGAAACTGCCACCATTACTGGTTTCCATGATAGCATAATAATATGGAAAAAACAGTGGTAGGAACTTACGCGTAAAGCCATCTTTTTAACTTTGTTCATGGCTGAAAACTGTTTCAAACGCGTCAGAACAGCAGAGTCCAGAGGCTTATCAGGCGCAACAGTGTCGTCTACAATCCAAGGGTGACCTAAAAAAGAAACACTCAGTATTCAAACTTCACGCTCGATGATTTCTGAAAAGAAACAGTAATTGTAGTTTACAGTCAAGAGTTATGACTCACATAAAACTTCGTAAGCTGTTAACCGCTTCTTTGGGTCTCTATCAAGCATTTTGCGGATTAAATCCTTGGCGCTATCTGAAATACTAGGCCATGGGTCTGACCCAAAGTCTAACTTGCCATGCAAAATCTGTCTGAAGATTCCTGCTTCAGTTTCTGCAGAGAGAGTAAATTGAACAAGCATTACAAGTTTAACACAGACAGGATGAAATCGCATCTTATATAAGCCGTTTTTGGTGATTGTTCTAAAACACGGAGTATAATGCTAATGCAACTATGAAACAGCGGTTGAAGAACTACCTGCCCAAAATGGAGGAACGCCGCTCAGTAGGATGTAAAGGATAACACCAGCACTCCACACATCTATTTCCTGTCCATAGCGCTTGCGCAATACCTCAGGAGCAACGTAGTAGGGGCTTCCAATTACGTCAGTAAAAGTATCCCCTGCAAACAAAGATCTAAAAACTGAGTGTCTCGAAGAATAAGAACACGGTTGTTCCATCAATATTAGGCATAGTATGAGCCAAGTCTTAAGAACTTTGAACTCACATTTTGAGAGCAAATTACTAAACATAAAAACCGAAGTTACTCAATAGAAAGACATCTGAATCCATAGTAACCCTGCGATCCATACAAACTGCTGTTCCAGATCTTTAAATAGAAGAACTACTTGACCAGACAACAACAGCACCTCAAACTTGAAAGACGTCCACCCATTGCGAGGTAACGAGACTCAGATGTATGCAGCAATATCCCTTGTGTTTAAAACACATATGAGGCACATGAGCTATTTCCACATGACCTATGATGAAATTGGGTTTGCATTGACAAAAAGCTACTACTTGAGAATAAAAAGAAGCGCGGGCTGTTTGGTGAGCTACTTAACCGGACAAGCAAACCAAAACTCGGTGCATTCTGATCACCATCAGTTTTTAAAGACACCTGGATATCCTAATTTAATCTCCAAGCAATCAAAGCTATATACATTACATATATACAAATACAATCATAAGTAGTCTCCAATGACACAATACACACCCAAGACCAATGATCAAAGGACTACTACTTTGCAAAGAGGTTGTTTCCTAATAGGCCAAGATGAAAATTGCATGGAGAACTGCATCAAAGGACTACTACTTCGCAATAGAATCAACACTAAATGCAAAAAGACACAACAATGACTCCCAGACTTATCCTTGTGTTAGCAACACAAAGAGGTTGTTTCCTAACGACCCAAGGTGAAAAATGCGACAAGAATCAACAATAAAATTACAAAAAACTACAACAATGACACCCAACCTTATCCTTGTGTTAGCAACACAAAGACGTTATTTCCTAATGAGCCAAGATGAAAATTGCGTCAAGAACTAGACTACTATTAGCAATAGAATTAACACTAAAAACACAAAAATTGACAACAAAGAAATAGAAAAAGAAAACTAACCAGGCTTAAAAAACACAGAAAGTCCAAAATCAGTAGACTTAAGAACAGCATCTTCATCAGTAGAATCAAACAAAAAATTCTCAGGTTTAAGATCTCTATGCATAACACCAAGAGAATGACAACCTTGAACAACTTCAACAATAGTTTTCATCAATTGAGCAGCTTGTTTTTCACTATAATGCCCTTTTACAACAATCCTATCAAACAATTCACCACCTGCACACAATTCCATAACTAAATGCACAAATACTGTATCTTCAAATGCACCCTTTATTCTTACAACATTAGGGTTTTCAGATAAATGATGCATTATCTGAATTTCTCTATAAACATCCTCACAATCTTCCTTACATAAAAGTTTCCTTTTTGGGATTGATTTACATGCATAAAGACTACCACTTGCCTTTTCTGTACACATATATGTAGTACCATATTGACCTTGACCTAATTTTCTACCAATTAAGTAATTTTCTCTTAATCTTGGTGTTTGGTATGGTAATACTGATACTGATGATGATGGTTTTCTTCCTGATGTTGTTATTAACTTTTTTACAGAAGTTTTGTTTTCTGATGACATTTTACTAAAAGTTTTGATTTTTTTTTTTTTAACTTTTTTTGTGATTTTGTTATCTGGGTATGTTTAATTTTGTGTTTTTTGAAATGGGTTGTAATCAATTTTTTCTGGGTACTAAGAATTATGATCTGGGTCTGAATTAGATATTTATATTGCAATGTAGGAGTGATTTGTTAATGTTAATTAAGGGGGGAAAATGGGTATGAACAGAGATTTAGAGGGAAGAAACAGGGAGTAAGAACAGTGTAAATGTCATGTTGAAAGGTTGGAGACAACTAGTCAATTTTTAAACACTAATTCTCATTAAAACGATAACTATCCATCTTAATTTTAAGACGGGTCAAATAATTATTACTTCATAGATAAGACAAAAATAAAATGTATTGATAAACACAAATTGTTCTATAGGACTGTCTTATAACATAAGACCAGCCCAAACAATTAACTTATAACTCACATTTTTAATCAAATAACCAAAAGCCCAAAAAAATTAGTTAATAAACTTATAAAAAAATTATTTTATTTTGATATTCAAGAGTTTTGTATTAATAAATTGTATNNTAGTTTTTATCATAAAATGTCGTGTTGTCAAAATATGTTAGTTTTTATCATAAATTATTTTTGGGCTACTCTTCTTTTGGGCCAGTCCTATGGTATAGGACGGTCCTATAGGAGAGTTGCTGATCTCTCTTAAGAAAGACTTATTGTTTTTTAAATGTTATTAGTATTCAATCATCAATTCATCATGCATGAAGATGGATAATACATTAATACAATAAATACCCAATTGATTGATTGGTTGATGGGTTGATCGTTGATCTAGTCAGAAATGTTCTTATTTGCGCAAGTTGCACAGATAAGCCAAAGCCAGACTTATGATGAACTAGGTGGTATCCCACATTTTCACGAGACGGTTATATCTGTCTTAAAATTAAAACGGATCAAATATTATTGTAATTCATATAGTTAGATATTTATATGCGACGAGCTTTTTATCATTAACTATTTGTCTTGTTGCATGTTTAAGATGGATATACTCGTGTTAAACAAGAATTTATGATGAACTAGATACTTTCAACGTCTTTGGAATGGAGGGTCAATTACCGAATTAGCTGTCCGAAATAAATTAGGTAATAGAGAGAAAAGATGAGGAGTGAAGTAGATGTGCATAAGATCATATTGGAGACATTGACAATGAAATTGAGTGGGAAATGAAGAGAAAGAAATGGAGAGGATTCTGACTTAATACATATAATACTAAAACAATTTGTGATCGTAAAATATATCTCATGTGCAATTAAAATATGGTGGTTGTTAAAATGAAGATAAGAATATTTCAAAATGCAATTGACTATAATTATCAAATTGATAAGAAGTATGGAGTAATAGATTAATACCAAATTGAGTGGTTAATTCAGTCAAACATCTCCTATTTGAGCAAGTAGTAATTTAAGACTTAGTCTATTGCCTATAAGGCTACATGCTTAGCACCAATACTAATACTAATTAAAAATAAACTCAAAGGCAATTGACTTAATGTTATTAAAATGATAATTAAAGTAGACTTGATTAATAATGGATTAATTAATCTGCGTTTAGATGGACTTAATTTCAATTTCGTTTTGATTCGGTTTACATTCATTTCGACTAGTCATTTTAATCATTATATTTAGGTCGATAGTGATTAAACTTAATAGATTAATACTCCGAGTCAAGTCATATTTAATTTGGACCGAATGTGAGAATAGCCACCAAAGTCCATTATACTTCAATTCACTAAAAATGTACGAAGTAATATTTTGGAATTTTCAGATATTAATTGAGTCAAACAATTTCAATAAAAGGTTTTATGAGAAAATATGAGACTACAAAATTGAGAACTAAATTGAATTAAATTGGAGCAAGTTTGATAATATCGCCAAATATATCGAAAAACACAGTGCAAGTTAAACCAACATGCCAGAAAGATTCAGCAAGTCCTGTACAACCCGTCTTCGACTCCGCGGGTCTCGGATCAGACCAACCCAAATACTACTAGTGCTAGTTAATATTTGATGCAAAATATTAATCACTTAATTTACATGGGTATTTAAAGATAGTTCTACAAAAAGACAATCTCATCTTAGACAAAGCCAGCACTCTCAAGTATCGGAAACCTCGAATTTGTCAGCCTGCACTGAAACACCAGTCCATAAGCTATGCATGAAATCCAATTGTCGGAAATCGGTCGACTTAAGAGACATTCTGTATAGTTCCTTGAGTTTCTCAATGTCTCCTGTCCTTTTAGAAGACGGAGAAGAGGGTAACGAGGCAGTTTTGTTTTGACTTCTTGGAAGAGAGGAAGCTAACATTGTCTTCAGTAACATCTGTAGTTGTCTCCAGAATTTAGTATAAACCTCATTTTCTGGATTTTCTGATAGCGGTTTCTCGGAGACGTGGCGTCCTTCAAGTAGGCAAGACAATGCTGTTTCTAACATCTGCAGAGTTAAAAGGATTGTCATAATTCAACTTGCAAATGATTGAGCCTAGTAAACAGTGCTGAAATAGACGTCAAAATGATGCAATTTAAAGCAATTTCGCGAGACATCCTTGCAAGAAACTGATTGAACTAATTGATGTACATATCTGGCCTATATAGGAAGAACATCACTATTTATAGGACAAATCTAGCAAGATTGTATACGTGTAAACTGTAAAATAACAACCATCGACTCCCCTAAAACATACTCTATCCGACTAGTCAGTAGTTTTATGTTAGCTTTTGGCCTATTTTTTTTTTTTTTTTTTTTTTTTTTTTTGAAAAAAATAAATAAATAAATAAATAGGCCAAAAGCTAACATAAAGCTTTTGGCCTATTTTGAGTATGGTATTAAATCTCGATTTGAGACATGTTCACAATGGCCTAATATAGGTTGCTTGGTCATAAAATACGGTTGCGACAACCTTGATATTTCAGTCACGATAAGGTCTCGCTGCTAAGATTGAATACATTCTTGCAAGTGGGTTACGGATTCACACGCTTATTCTTCATTGCACAACACACGTCTAAAAGGGATATGCGGAGTATTGGCTTGGGCAGAAAGAGTACTATACCCTGCTATCCAAGGAAGAATTTACCATACAAGAGGTCAAGACGTAGAAAACAGGATTGAATAACTGAAATATATGACTGGCTACCATTAAGTGGTGAGTCACCCATTGTTTGGATTGCGGGATTTGGAAGGACAGGTAGGGAGGGAAGGGTCTAGCCGGGGAGGGAAATGAGCGGAGAGCTAGAGACAAAATCCCTTAGTATGGTTGAGGGGGAGAGACATGGCGGTAGAGGGAAACAGAGGCGTTCATTTTCCCTCTTACAAGAGGAACTAAAATCCTTCCAAAAAAAGCATTGCTTTATTCTCCCTCTTCCTCCCGTCCCTCCATGTCCCTTACCCCTCCTATCCAAACAGAGGGTAAAGGTACAAGATACTTCAAATGACGAGAGTTGATAGCAATGAAACCAGACCCAGCTAAGATAGAAAAACCACGTGTCTTTAAAAGACAGGCAAACTTTAGGATGAGTTCAGCTTCTAAGGGATTTTGGAATACGTTTTCAACTTGGAAATTTAACTTACCCCAAAATCTCAAATCCTCGCCCCATCCAATTGTAGGGCTATTTTACCCAAATTTTTATCAAGAAATTTTTTAATCATAAATCCATCCAAGTGCGTCAAAATCCAGGACGTGAAGATTTAAGGGAAGAAGTGTAATGACTAAGGAGCCTAGGAACAAAAACATTTATTAGTATAGAAACATACCGTATGCGAGTGAAAAGAAGTGGATAGGCTTGATAACAGTACTGCTCTCTCAATAAGCATTGTTAGGTACATGAGCGGATGTGTCTTGGCACTGTAAAATTCCATAGCTTTTTGCCAGTTCCACTCGGCTAAGGAAAGATATTGCTTTGCCTTTTGGAGAACACTGCTTTCACTTTTAGATTGGCTGTTATTTCTAAGGCTAGATGTAGAGAACTTCAAGCATCGATCTCTCTGATAGCAAGCAAGCTGGAAATAAGCATACGCAGCTTCTTGTTTCCGTAAATCACCCAGAGATTCATAGATAGACAAAGCCTCCCGAATTGCATCATTAGCCGAAATCTCAATCTGCTTGTTATCATTCTTGGTTCTTTTCTCATTAATACCACGAGCCCTCACTCGGTCTTCCATGGCTCCTTTTGCGGAAAAATATGCAAATGTATCTTCTCGAGCTAGCAGCATGCCGAGCTTCAGATAAGTATGAGCAAACTGAGTAAAAACTTCATTTCCCAAACTGTTTAAAACATCATCTTTTTCACCAGTAATGTTGATAAACTCAGACTTCGCTGCGCCATAGAATTCAATTGACCTACAATACTCGAATTTAGCGGTGTCCATAGCTTGCTGGTGTGCATTGCGTGAAACCATGTTTGATTTAAGATATTTCAAGTTTGAAACTAACTCCTCGGCCAGTGCCCGTCTACCATGACCTAGGTTGCAATAAATCAGTATAACATTGGTATGATCAGATACCTCTCTGAATGCATCTATAGCCTTGGCAAAAGCAACTTCAGCTTTGCTCAAGTTTTTGCCTTGAAGCCTCCTCCTTCCTAGTTCATTGCAAGCCCATCCTATCTTCTTGAGCACGGACTGCAACTCATCGGAACCCATAGGGAGCTTACCAAAGGCCTTTTTAGCTGATTCAAAGCATGTTAAAGCAGCTGAAAGAATGTCATCTGCGTCCATATTTTCACGGCTTTGAAGGTACTTGAAGATTCCACCACTCCTATTTTTAGGTGATTCTCGGGCAGAAGCCGAAGAGTTTGACCGATATTCATCTTCCTCATGAGTAGACGATAAAGGCCGTTCCCCAACTCCTTTAGTCGCTTTACTTGTTTCCTCGACTGTACCAGAGTCTACCTTGGGCTTTATGTTTCCCGAATTTTCCCCGAACGTTCCTTTTTGGTGAACATGGACATTCTCCGAGTCTCCTGGGAGTGAGGCTGCTGTGTTACGGGAATTTCGTTTACCCTGCCTTCTGCCACTAATTAATGGGTTCGTGTCTCCACTGCTGCTTGCACTGTTGCCACTGCTAGCCCGATCACTTTGACAGCTACAGTTCACTAAAGAGCATGTGGTACAGTTCTCTACATCCTGACCCAACTTTTTCTTAAGCCGTAGGAGTTCCTTCACAACTTCTGATGACATTTTCAACTCCTGAGTAGAAGGATTTTGGGCTAATGGTGAAGCGATCTCTTTGGATTTTACAGCAAGAAAATCAACATAGACATCTCCAACTAGCATCCAAGCTTTCGCCCAAAAGAGATAGGTTAAAGAGAAATCCACAACATTATTATCAAAACAGGTCCTTTTCAATCGAATTTTACCATCTATTAACTCTCGTCCACTCTGGCTTTGTGGGCCATTACCCATGGAGGAGATAAATTTTGTGTCATCGAGATACTGAGGCACTGACCCATACACAGAACATGCAACTTCAACGACTTTTAAAGCCTGTAAAAGCTGGCCATCTTCTTTGTAAGCTTGCCCAAGCGCTAAATAAGACTCTCCCATCAGAAGAATCAATTTCCAAAGCTTGTTGTCGATCTTAGATGTTGGTAGCCACTCCCGAATGTCACAAACTTCAATGCAATCAGTGTCCCCACAAGCACAGATAGAAAAGTTTTCAGCATCAACATTAAAGGGCTCATCTTCAGCAACCTGCAATTGCCGGGTCCACCTCAGTGATTTGATGGCTTGAGAAATGTGATGAACAGCAGCAAGCTTGGATGAGATTGGATCCGGGATAGTCTGAATCAAGTTAGCCGAGGTTGACGTCATCTTATAGCCTTCATCCCCCTTAGCATCCAAATCATCAGATGTGCTAAAATCGTTATACTCCAAAGGATCGGCTCCAGATGCCTCAGAAGATGAGTCCTGAGAGTTCTCGAGATCAACAGATGGTGTACCATGGATGCTTGATTCTGATATACAACTCACAATATCCAAGGATTCCTCTTCTTGATCAACAATAGTAACTTCGGAAGTGAAGGGGAAAACTTCGGCTAAATCCAATTCTTCGTCACTATTTAAGATGAGCCTAGCGAACTGCTCGTGTGCATATGCACGCACAACCTAGAGAAAGGGGATTCACGAGTCGATCAACAGGTCTATTTCAAAACCAAAAAAATGAAAAATAACAATCCACAATTTAGGCGTGCAAGCGTGCACTATTCCATTATAAACAACTGATAAACAAGACACAGTAATCATAGAAGAGTTACCAGGTGATCTGGCTGATCTTGCTCATCCAAAAGCTCCAAACATTTTCGGACATATTCAATGCACTTGTATCGATTGTTGGGAGCCTGGAAAAAAACCCACCGATATCAGTAAAAAATATTGACACAAAAACTCATATGAGATGGTCTTACATATTTGACCAACCAAGTAACCTTACACTTAAATGTGAATCCCATGAAAGAAAGGTTATTCACTTATTCTCACATGTGAGACCGTCTCAATGTGAGTGAGACTATCTCATGCACGACTTGAAACTTTGAAAAAGCCAACTTTTAAGTATATGAAAGTATATGAAAGCAAAGATTTGAATTACCATTACCATTGAAAGTGATAGTCTATGTGCTACGCGATAAAGGAGCGTTCCAAGGGACAATAAAGACTCGGTTCGTCCTCTATAGATCAATGATGGCAATGGGCTTGAACAATTATCATTATTCTCTGATGAATGGTTTTTGGGAATCACAGAGAGATCAAATAGTTGAATCACATCTTCACCCGCATTTTTATGTAGCTGGATAAAAAACAATCGGGTTCAAAGAAAGGAATAGTAAACAAATAATTGATATACAAGACCAATAAAGCGAAAGGAACTAATAGAAAAGGCAAACACCATACCCAATAAGCACCAGGATCTTGCTTGCAGTTTGCTTGAAGAAACCTTAGCACGGAAAGACCATTTTGCTGAACAACATAAGGATGAAATGCTGGACAACCATCCTCGGATACGCCCTTTACAAGAAAAATGTCGTCTGTTTTCAAAAGCTCGTAACTTTTAACGACGCCATTTCGATGATAACATATGGCCAATTCTGGAACACTTGCCATAACATTATCCAACCATGCTTCAAGCCATGCTAATGGCGTAACCTGAGAATTTTGGGAAAAGAAGAACATAAAGGAGCAAGAAAATGATATCATGATCAACAGACCACTACATGGGGAAAAAAGAACATAAAAGAGCAAGAAAATGATATCACGATCAACAGACAATAATTAATTTAATTTTTGATGAAAAAACACATAGGGTATTGATTAAAGCACGCCAAGGGTGAAAACAATGTACAAAAAATCGCTATAGAGAACAATTATTTAACAAGCTATGACACACCTGTCTAGATATATCCCATAAATGTAAGCTAACAGAAACATATTTTTCATTACTGAACACAAGCAAGTCACTCCCAAGGAGCATGCGAAAGTTGTGAAACTGCCAAAATTGGACTCGTAAGAACTCGTTGTTCGCATTTGTTCCATTTTTTTCAGTTTCGTGCACTGGACGTCTGGGGGCCTTGTTTCTCTTGTTCCTAGTTTCCCAATAAAAACCATCCTTTTTGCCTTTTGAATAATCTGAATCCTTTTCACGATCCTCTTTTGTAGCAAATTTATCAGTGGGAGGAACAGGTGGTTTCACAGAACTTCCTGAATTATGCAGAATAGAAGATTTGTTATCTCCATCAGAAGACGTGAAATGAGTTGGTGGACAGTCACAAGCCTCCATCCTAACTGAATGCATCGCAAAATTCAAGAAAAGGGACTCATTTGAGCTTTTGGGTTGGTTTCTCCTCACTAATCGTTCTCCTTCTTCAATATCAGGCCTGAGAATTTGTAAAAGATACTGTCAAAAAAACGTATATATAATCATCGGACGACAATTAAGCAAAAAAAAAAAAAACACGAGCAAAAACATACCCAGCATTAAGGATAAGAGTCTGCCCAACACGGTGAACTGCAATCGATAATCTCGCTTTTGAGTATGGCATCTTAAAAATTTGCTTAATTATGTCAGCCGGAGCAATGACATCAATTTCATCACCATACTCCACCAACCCGGAAACAGCAAGAGCCTCACCCTTCCTAGACAGATTAGATGTTACGGCACCATCATCCCAGGGGACACCTGCTTAGCACAAGGCCACGATTATTATTTCAAGAACCCAAATACACTAACAAGAAAATCAAGAATCAACACACTCCGCCAAAAGGGGGTGAAAGGGAAAGGCGACACGTGAAGAAAAAAACACACAGCACAGCACAACAAAATCAGAGGTTCCAAGGACTAATTTCATCATCCGTCTTTGGTTCATATTTCAAAATCACCGATTCAAGAGCCATCCAACAAGCAAATTCCTACTTTGGTTGATCGTACAAATACAAAACCAATATATATATGGAAAATCAAACATGAAAACGAGTGACTTTGAATTCTGTGTCTATTCGTTTGGCTTCTTTCACCAATTAGGTCTTACACACATATGCACCTTACTATCCATAGCCTCTGCACAACGTAGCCCAAAAGAAACATCTTTGTGCTCTCAGCAAGCCTACTTACGACATTTACGATCAATTTCGCCAACCAAACACAATGTGCTACCCCCAACCAAATGTCAATCTAATGATTAAATTGTGACACAACCAGTGCCACTATTTGTGTCACAATTTATGCTGAACACTCTAAACTGAGGGGCAATTTTTCCTTTTGAGAATCATACAAGATGTGGATCATACTTTTATCAAACCTATGAAATTTTACAATCACCCGTATATGTGAAGTTCAAAGTAAACAGAACCACAACATTTAAAATTCTTAGCTCAATAAAGGTAGTAACTTAAGAAAATATTAGCACCGTAATTACCATTACCTTCAGGAGGTTTAGTGGGAAGCACAGCCGCAGGATGAACAGGAAGAACAGTATCTGGAGGCATATTCAGATCAGTCTCAGTTGGCAGCATCCTATACCTTGGTGCACTCACCCTATAATTACATCACAATAACATACCCACCAGTCAATCTTCAATTATTCACGCAGATGAACAAAAGTTGCAAATTCCATAACAAACAATAACTGATAAAAACTTAAGATAAACCCAAAATCTACCCCTAAAGGGCGGCGGATGAACGCAGCCTTACCCTTGTGGTAATATCACAAAGAGGCTGTTTCGGAATGACCCAATGAATAAAAGTTAAAAACTTCCCAATAAAACCGATATCATATCAAACAAATTAACTGACAAATACTCCTAAACATAGCAAAATCAATACAATTGGGAAGAAACCCACCAATTAACTATCAATCAAACAATCATCCAAATTAACAAAAATTGCAAACTTTACAATAAAACCAATAACACAACAAGCTAAATCAACTGATAAAAAGCTAAATACAGCAGAATCAATACAATTGAGAAGAAACCCACCAATTAACTATCAAAAATTCACCCAAATTAACAAAAATTACAAACTTTATGATCAAAAACATATCAAAACAAGCAAATTAACTGATAAAAAACTAACTACAGCAAATTAGGAAGAAACCCCACCAATTAACTATCAAAAATTCACCCAAATTAACAAAAATTACAAACTTTATGATCAAAAACATATTAAAACAAGCAAATTAACTGATAAAAAAGACAAAAGATAGAAGAATTAATACGTTTGAGAAGAAGGAATAAGATCAGAAGTGAAAGAACGAAGGGATTTATCAGTAGGAACAGGAATTGAACCACAGAGAAATCCAACTGGTTTTGGTCTCACTATTTCCAATCTTCCTACACATTGCAATTCTTTTGAATTGCTTGTTTTCTCCATTGTTGCTCTTTTTTGATGATTTCTCAACTTTTCACAGTAATTTTATTCATTCAACTGTTGAGTTTTTTATCAACGATTTAGAACGTTTCAACTTCTGGGTTTTTTGGGGTGCAATTTTTTTTCCTGGAATTTTCTTGAGAGGTAAGACTTGAGACGAGATCAACAACACCTTACCCTTTCACGTTTTGGGTGAGGTTGCGGGGTGGTAGTGAAATGAGACAGTTCGTTAGTAGAATACTAGTGTAGAGTCCGTGCGAATGCACGGTATTTTAGATGGTCATGTATAGAGAACTTAATAATTAGAGCTAGTAATAGTATACGAGTATAAATGATCTTTGAATTTTATTTTTAATTATCTAC
>LHUT01005353.1:0-12911 GCA_001412135.1 Silene latifolia subsp. alba | reverse complement strand
CTTTGCTTTCTCTCTTGACAGTAATTTAGGTTTTGAAAAGTGTTTAGAACAATGACGGAAAAGATTATATACCTTAATCGCATAATTAACAAAACCCGAGAAACAACTCCCCGTAAACCGGCTACTCGATCGAGTAACTAAGGTACTCGATCGAGTGCCCCCCTTACTCGATCGAGTATCCTAGTTACTCGATCGAGTACCCAACAGGTCAGAAACTATTTTAAAACGCAACACACCCTTACTCGACAGAGTAAGGCCTACTCGATAGAGTACCCAGAAACTCATAAATCCGTAGTATTACAAAAGCTATAATTATTGCATTAATGAAAATTCACGACTTATATTTTATAGTTTAACACTAATTTTATTTTATTTTATTTTAATGAAAAAAATTATAATTTTGAATTTAAGCAAAAGATTTAGTTAATTATAAGATCATATTTTAATGAAAAGATAATAATTTGAAAGAAAGTTTATTTGTTTTCTTAGTTAGATAAATACGAGGGAAAATTAAGAGAATTTTTATTCTCTTTAGTAGTAAGGAGGATGAAGCATAAAATTACACTTAGTGAGTACTTGAATATCTGCGTCAATATCCAAAATAGGTATACCACACAATATGTGTGTTTAATATTTGGGTAAATTGATAACTTATACCTCACATAACACTGTTTTTTAAATGTTATACCTAAGATAAATTTTTTTCAAAACTTATACCAAAAATGCCATTTTCTTATAAACTTAATACCAAGTCAGTTTTTCGGTGATTTTTTTAAAAGTGACCGTTTTGCCCTTAAACTAAACAAGTACACACACAAGTTCACATTGACATTCATGTACTAACGTCTAAAAAAACCTAAAATCCTCAAATATAATGCCAGAACTCAACATCCCCAATTAATCACATCAATTTAATCCTAATGCATCATCTACAATTAAGCATTCAAGCTACTTGCACTTCTCCAATTAATAAAAAAGAAACCCAAAATCCCTAAAATTGTTTCCATGACCACACTTTCTTGCACTCTAAATTTCATATTCATTGTGCTAATACATCTGATAGGAAAAATGGCTCATCAATTGACCAACTAAGCTTACAATTAATAGCTAAACTACATACAACTCCTAAAATCCCAACAATGGCCGTAAGGCACAAAGAAAATGATATAAATACTCTACGAATATGTCCTCTTGTTGGGTGGAACTTCATTGTCAAGCTAATTCACTATCTCCTTTAGCATCTTAATCTCATCCTTTAACTTCTGATTTTGTTCTTCCATGCACATGAAAAAAACACTAATTTTAATTTGAGTTATGGGATTGCTTTAAACTCAAAAATCTAAAACTATAAGAAGAATGAAATATGAAAGAAGTATAGAAGAAGATAGTTTAAGATATTTGTCTCAAACAGTAAAAGTATGTATGACAATATCAGAATTGAAAGAGCTTGAATTAGGGAAGGGATATGTTGAAGATGAAGAACACTTGAAGAACTACATTAAACAAAGAGATAGGAATATAGGATGCTTTATAAAAATTAAATGAAGGGTAAAATTGGAAACAAACATTTCATTGTAAGTCAAAAATTTGAATTCTGCCAAAATCACGTCATTTTTTTCACCGGAGTTCTGATTTGGTATTAAATATATAAAACAATGTCATTTTTGCTATAAGTTTTGAAAGAAAGTTATCTTAGGTATAAGGTTTGAAAAACAGTGTTATTTGAGTTATAAGTTATCAATTAACTTTAATAATTATAAGAGCTAAGAATATATATTTCTAGTTACAATTACCTTCCTTTTTTTTAATGTCATTTCAGATTTATCAGAAAAACTGAGATAAGAAGGAAGGAACCGTCACATCGGCCAACACAAGGGATGAAACTTTGCTATCGTGCTTGGTATGATTTTAAGCGCGACCTAGAAGTAATTTAATCTCCCCGAATCCCGATTATTTATCTACTAATTCCATCTTCCCTCCCCAAATACAAATTTATACCCGAGTTATAAATATCACCACTTAACATTTGACGAGTTAAGCTAACCGATATCTGCAAAACCGACCCAATTTAACAAGCTACTACTTTCTGTCCTCCCCAAGTTCACAACGTGAAATTTACAAATTCACACCTATAAACCCTACCAGGCTACTCAAACTCAAAACCCTAACCCTTAACTAAAAAATCCCAAAATCTTACCCAACAAAATTCACCTGAAAAAATGTCTTCTTACCACACCGAATCACCCAAATCTGTATTTGATGTACTATCCGACGAAGTAATTACCGAAATCCTAACCCGTATCCCATCCAAACCTCTTTGTCGTTTCAAATCCGTTTCGAAACGTTTCAATTCCATAATTTCACATCCCAATTTCCTTCCCTTTTACGTTTCCCGCGCATTTTCCCCTTCCTGGGCCATCCTTGACCGATTCCCCGAACTCGCTCCCGAGTCGACTCACCCAATTCAGTTCCATCTCGTTGATTGCCCGAAAATATCGACTTGTGCAGTAAACCCTAGCAAATTGGCGTCCGACCCGGTTACTGACCCAGCCCGGTCCAAGCATCCGACTGCAATACTCCATTCTAGTAACGGGTTGATCTTGTTTAGCGTGTCTATTAATCGTGACCCGCATAAGGAGCATGAGAAGAATCCGGATAGTTTTTCGTGGATATTGAAAGAGGAAGCCTTGTATGTGGTTAACCCGATTACGAGTGAATGGGTTGGGCTTCCGAAGGCGAAAGGGTCCATTACTGACCGGACACATGTTGGCTTTACTGCCCGGGTTGACCCGGAAACTGGGGTAGTGGGTAGGTTTATGGTGGTAGAGTATCAACCTATAATCGGGTCCGAGTATGGGAGTTTATTGTGTTTTGTGTCGGATACGGGTAAATGGGTAGAAAAGAGCGCGGATTATATGTTGGGAATGCATTATTGGAGGGCGGATAGGGCGTTTGAGTTTGATGGGAAGTTGTTTTGGATTGATTTGAGTGTTGGGTTGATTACTTGGGATGTGAAGAATAATGATTATTTTAAGAGCGTGGAGAGTGATGAGACGGTTGTGTGTCGGTTTATTCCATTGCCAAAGGAGAGGATGAAGCGGTTTAATACGCCTGGGTTGGAGGATGAGAGGTGGGTTGGTGGTGGAGGCGGGTTTGTGCAATTTATGGAGGTGTTTAAGGAGGGACATTGTGTGTTCAAGTTGTGGAGGTTGAAGGATGTTGAGGTTGGTGGTGAGTGGAGTTTGAAGTATAAGGTGTCGAGGGAGAATGTCCAAAGGTTTTTGACTTGTGATGTTGATGGTGGTGGTGGTGGTAAGATGCCTAGACCTTGTTTTATTAATCCTTTTGAGGCGGATGTTGCGCATTTTGAGACGGGTGATTATATCTTTGAGCTTAATCTTCGTACTCAAAAGGTTGGGAATGTCGATGTGTTTACTCCACATCAATATGCACTTCCATTGGGTCTGCCCAAGTGGCCTTCTTCCATCCCGAAACGTCTCTGTATGTGCCCGTCTACTATCTCTTTAACTTTTTTATCGTTTGCTCAATGATTTTGACATTGTTATTGTTTGGTTGATGAACAATTATCTCAACTGGTTTCTTAACCCTGTTGTTATGCCTACTCGGATGAAAATGTCGGACATAACAGGTTAGACAGCCTGTTTTTCTGTGGAAAAGTGTATGGTTTCGTCTTAAATAAAATGTCTAGGCATTGTTTTGTGTATGGTTTATGGCAGGTTGGCAATGTGAAGTGTTGAGCCTAACATAGGCTAGAGTTGGTGTTCTGAATTCATATTTTAAAGGATGATGGATGTACCCATGCTAAATGTTAAATTTGGAGCTTTTAGTATAAAAATAGCTCTGTTGGATGATCGTAAGAAAGCCTGGACCTTATCGTAATTTAAACAGCCTTATTGCTGTAAAATTGTTCTATTCTGAATTAGTTATTACTCAGCTACTCAATACTTGTATTCCTGATTCGGCCGGTCATAGGTTCGAAACATTGAATTCTGCCACCCTTTCTGTTTTTCACTTCTTATTCTGTACATTTATGGCAATTGAACATTATTCTATAATGCTCACGGTTACATGTCCACGATTTTGTCTTAAGCTACATTGTCATGAACTCATGATGTTTGCCTGTTTGGCAATGTGCATAGGTTGCCAATTAAATTTTTTACTGAACAACACGACGAGTTATATCTCCTCGTGTGTATTATGTAGCCATTTCTGGGATTTAGGTATATAGAGGATGATTTATTGGTGTCAGGGACAGGTATTTGAAGCGATAGCCTTTTCTTTTAACAAGTATCTCAATGTTCATCAGGAAAAAGCTAGGTGATTATTGTGACTACCCACCCATACAAGTGTTTTGTAAATAATGTTAGAAGGAAATCAAGGAATGAATATTTCTTTCAACTTTTTAGAATGTGAAAATTTTTGTGTGCATGTTACTTTCCTGTTGTTTTTACCTTGGTTCAACCAAGATCTTTTATTCAATAGTTGAGTGAGAGCCTTTATCTTATTGCGGTATACTGTTGCTCCGACCCAAACTATTTGATCCACTGATTGAGCGGAAACTCCAAATAAAATGCCGGGTATAGGAATAGGAAAAGTGGATTTTCAGTTAGCTTTAGCACAGGAGGGTGATCATAGATCAGGAAGCATGTCTGACTTTCATCTTGGAAGGGGGTGGCATCTTATCTTGATTACGAGTATGCCCTTATGTTCGTTCACATTATTGGTTCTTGCAGATGCGGCTTGTGCGAAAGAACTGGGGAATGAATGTTTCAAGAGCCGGGACTTCACCAAAGCCATAGAATGCTACTCTAAGAGCATCGATCTGTTACCGAATACAGCAACTTTTGCAAATAGGGCTATGGCGTATCTCAAGGTTAACAAATATGAAGAGGCGGAGAATGACTGTACGGAGTCCTTGAAGCTTAATGCCAACTATTTCAAGGTGTATTGGCGTCGAGCACTGGCTAGAAAAGAGCTTGGCAATCTCAAAGGAGCTTTGGAGGATGTCGAACTTGGGCTGAAGTTGGAGCCGGAACATGGAGAAGTCAAGAAGCTAGGAGCTGAGCTCAAGTCCATGCTTGAGAAGGTTTGGCTTCTGCCTTTACATAGTTCTCGTTTGCAGCTGTTCTTGTAAAGTCCATACACGGTTTTGAAACACGACGTTTTTTCATTGGATTAACCTTTTGGAGTTTTTTAAACATGACTTTTTATCGAGAATTTTTCCTCTTAGTCTCCACGCAGGGATTGTAAACATGATGCTGATTGGCCGGCCTAATTTCTAACGTTTTCTTTTTCAGAATTCTCTAAGCGTATTCTACGTCTATGACCTCTCACCCTCTTTTGTCTCCCTTTATCACTTTCATGGTCACCATAGCGATACTTTTTTCCCACTTCATAATAGGAATAGGATTTTCGGTGTAATTGTTTGGATTCCCAAGGAAGTGAATTTACCTCTGATGGTTAATTGACCATTGATTTATAATTTCCTCTCTAAGAACATAGACAAGTATGCTCTCAATCATGAGAATGTAAAGTTGCCAAGTTATTGTCGGATGCAAATAATTGTTAACTGACTAGAGCCACTTGTACTTTTCTCAGGTGTCGAGTGCAGCAGGATCTGATTCTGGAACGGTAGTTTCTGCATGTGGCATGGATGTGAAGGCCGAGGGTAACTAGGATGTGCTTGATGATTTCGATGGTGGTGTTGCTTCAGCTTCACAATTGTCAGTTTAGCAGCATGTGTATATGTTTTTTAAATAAATTAGGAATTTGTCCGTGCTAATAGTATGTACCTGGTCATCTCGTTTCTGGAGCTGCTTTTGATGCAAGGCGAATGTTGCTAATTATGTGTTTCTTATGAACGATGGGTAGTGTTGCAATCCAAATTTAACTTAGCATCAGTCTTTTCGTTTTTGTGTAACAATTCTTGACACAGCAACCATTATGGCCTTAGGCGTGATCCGAAAGCAAGTTTTCTGCTTTTGGTTTAGAGTTAAAATTGCATGTACACCTGACCTTTTGGGAGGAAGGTTCCTCTCCGGTACAAAAAATGTACAGGACAGTGGACAGTCCATTACCCTCAATCCAAGGGTTAGACCCTGAAATTTAAGGGTCAAGATGAAGTGGTAATGATTTTTAACAAAATAAGAATCAAAACTCGGATTTACTGTTGGTCAGTCTTGTCAAAGTTACTGGTCAAATTTGTATGTACTCCCTCTTATTCACCATTTTCTTCCCTATTTTCTTTTACGGATTATTCACGTTTTCTTCCCTATTTNTGTGCAAAAAGGAAAGAGGAAGAAAGTGGTGAATAGGAGGGAGTACTACATTACTTTTAAGGCTCGTTCTCGAGCCTTGAGAAAACCAGCATCTACCAAGCCAAGGTTTGGATCCAAATTGAAGGCGGTCCTGTTGTCCAAATCTTTCGTCAGAAACCTAAAGTTGCTATACCTGTCCCGAAGGGTGCGTTCCTTTGCTTCATGCATGATCTTAGGAAGATTCATCAGTTGTCACATTTGTTTGCTTCATGCATGATCTTAGGAAGATTCCCCAGTTGTCACATTTGAAAAGTCACGAGCAGATTGCAAGGTTTGCATCAAGAGCATAGGAGTCCATACCCGAGGAAACCAAACTGAGACACTATAATTCAAGGAACTTGGATGATTTTGATGATGTTGCTCGATTTGTTAGATGAAGGTGTCTGAGCCTGCAGGACATGAAATATTTGAGATGCTTGTATCTTACCCGGACTCACGTAGGAGTATTTTTCTCTATTTATCTCGAGTTCTTGTATACTACGGAGTAGTATGCTAACTAGAATAAAATTTCATTTCGCACTATAAAAAGTTGGTAAACTATACAAATAGTTATACCAGACCAGCAGCCTACTGCCTACAAGCTTTATAGAACATTCAACATTATCAAAATCCCGGATTAGACTCGATACTGTTTATTTTTCCTATCAAACTGCATCGACATAAATCTATATCTGAACAGTCTTATTGTATGCAGCCGAGACTTCTTACATTCCATTCCCAAACCCACAAGGCCACAACGTTCAATCAGCGTCTTGTAGATTAGATGACTGTGGTCAAATTACACCACAGCAGGCTGTTGCTGGGTAATGCAATGTATATTTCCTCCCGCCAACACAATCTCCCTTGCACCTTCGATCCCTACGACCTGAGGCAATCAATCAAACGTTGTTCAGAAAAGAACAGTATTGAGTATTGATAATACAATCCTCAAGAGAGGCAATGTTAAATAAGCTATTTCTCATAGGGTTTCTTTGATCTACTCGAGTAGCACTGTTTTTGTGACGGAACATTCAAGGAAGGAACACAGAAAGCCATAGGTCTATACACAACTGATGCCAATGGTAATAGCAGATATTTTGATAATAACTATAATGAAAGCAGTCTACCAGCATTTGAGTAAATCAAGTTGGGAATCCTATTACTTAAATTTTGACCTCCACAAAAACGAGAGCACGACAAAAGTATATTCAGGAAGTTAATCCAGGCGGCGCCTGATTGATTTTCCCTGTTATGCTGCCTCTTGTATTTCTTTCTGTTTTCTAAAACTCAGTCAATAAACTTTTTAGTAAGATAGCACCAAGTCACTCAGAAACTTAAGTCTTAACATCGAAATGTCCCCAGATCTATTCATTCATGTAAAAGAACAAAGATCCGGTGGTGGGGGAAGGCTAGTTTGTGCACAGCCAGTAGTAAGCTCTCACGAGTACCTTTCCATCCCATCTATATTGTCCCCGCTTCAAAAATGGGAAAGTGCCTTAAAATCGTATATTTCAATTTATTTTATAAGAAAAAGTAAAGTCACACAAATGGCACTAATCTCAGTAAGGTCTTTTAATTGCTGAGTGTATACTAATACCGACATTAGAGCAGACAGAAGCTTTATTAAATATTGGCAACTCAACTGAAGAGACGGAAGCGAGGAAAGAGGCTTCATGAGAAAGGAAAAACTAACAAGACAAAATTTGCATGGTAAGATGAAGCAAAGAACATGATTTGGCAATGTCTTTTACCTCATAAGCTGGAAACGCCTCTGACAAAACACGAACAGCTTCATTATCCCATTTTTTATCTCCGAATTGAGGAGTAATAATCGCTCCATTGGCAATGTAGAAGTTCACATAAGATGCAGCAAGCCTTGTACCAGGCTCCCTCGGTTTAGCATCTCCATCCTAAAAGAAAAGAGGTGCATTTTCAGATATCTGAAATAATTTCTCATCCATGGGCTAGTATTGAGACGCAAAATAAATGCTTATGACATTGTGAACTATTTTTCCTTCTACGTATTCTGGTGCTCGCTATAATCGAATTTCCACAAGAGCATTACTCTAGTGCCTCAAGATCTCCCTTAAATGGCAGGATAAGAGAGGGTCGGATGCACCCAGCTTTACACTTGTGTAATAATACGAGACGACACAATGAGACTTTTTTCCAAATGACCCTTAAGAAAAAAAATGTGAAGAATCGGGTCTAATGAGTGCTATTTCACACAAAAAAAGACGCACAATCAGTTTACCCGTCTAATGTGTGAAGAATATGCAGAGAGTGTAAACTCAGATAAATTTTTGATCATTTATTTATAAATTACCGAGAAACCTACTCATATCTTTTGTTACTGGTTAAAAGTTTACCCAGTAGGCCACCAGTGATGGTTATAACTTATAAGCTTTACACGTCGCATACAGTATAATTAGCTTCATCGTTCCAATCAGAATTCTCCCGTTTTCCAAATAGCAACTTAAAAATAGGTCACAATGAGTAATTTATATTCATATTCAGATGTTAACCTGGATAACCCCAGCAGCTTCCTCGTCTGTCATGTACATAGGATCGGGAATGTGAAGTTTGATAACTTCAAGTTGTCGACCATGGGCATCTACGCTATTAGTGAGAGCTGACAAGGCCTCAACAGACCGTTCATGCTGAGGATCTGATTCATCATCTGTCCAGGCTAACAGAACCAACCCAGGCTTCACAAAGCAGCACATGTTATCTATATGACCATTTGTATCATCATCGCCTGAAAAAAATTATGTTGGAACTTATGTGAGAAATTAACAGACAAAAAAAAGGCTATCCAATATTTTGCTGTTTCTGTTCTACGAGATGACATGAGAATTTCATGCGTAGAGTGTCCGTCTAACAAGGCTACAAAATACAAAATGATCAGCCAAATAATGCATATACAATGAACAAGCCTCCAAGGCTCCAATATCCAATATTAATCCATATGAAGAAGATCACAACTTCTTGAGCACAGATGTTCAGAATAATGAAAAAAAATCAAATGCACACACTAATCTGGCAAAGCATAAAACCCAAAAAGTATGAATGTTTCCTTTGATACATAAAAAAAAAAAAAAAACAGTGTGTTGAAGTTGCAGATACCGTGTAATCCACGAGGCAGCCAAATAATTTTCTGAACACCAAGGTATCCCTTAAGATTATCTTCGATCTGCTCTTTTGTCATATGGGGATTTCTGTTTTTGTTCAAGAGGCATTCCTCGGTGGTGAGGCATGTTCCTGGTGAAGATCAGGAAGGGAAATGGTAGGACACAACTGTAAGTGAATTATTCGAAAGACCACATATATTAGTTTCATCAAAGCAAAAAAAAAAAGGAAGACAAAGCAAGTACCCTCCCCATCAACATGGATGCTGCCACCTTCTAAAATCATGGAATGGGGAAACCTTGGAAGCTTCTCAATCTCTAGAATCTACAAAGATGGTCTATGACACTTCAGAAATAAAAAAAATGAAAGGTCTTTAGCGAAAGGCTATCTTTTTTTATAGAAGAAATGATCGTGTAATTTATATTCACTTAATGTTAACCTTAATGTTAGAGGCTCCCTGGCACTGAACTAACCTTCCTAGCGACAAGGATGTCATGACTCCAATCTGTATAGCAGCCATCGTCAGCACCTAGGAGCATAAGAGGCCCAAAATAAGAATAGATGTGGTTCAAGAAAGAAAAAATCCTCATCGAGTACAGCATATGCAACTGTCAAGTGTCAACATCATACTATATCATACACCATATCAAAGCTTAATGATTGGACACAATTCATTAGATGTAAATAAGCGGTATGAAAAGCTTTGATTTCATATTGGCTTACCACCCCAGCTGTTGAAGTTCCAATCAATCCCAGCAGAACTTTCCAAGAGTTCACCCGACTTCAAAGCACTTTTGCGGACAACAAACTACAGAAAAAAAGACATTTAACTATATATGTAATCACTGCTTAAGCACCCCACGAATTCATAAATGAAACCTTCATCATTTGAAAATTTCAATGAAAAAGGGATGAAAAGATAATGCTCACAGTTGGTCCTGTATCACGAAACCAAGAATCATTCATGCTCATCTCGACTACCCTAATATTCGGAGGTAACTGACTCCTTGCATTTTCCCACTGCATAATTCATACAGACTGATTTCATTCTACAGCCAGGAATGGTACTTACTATTTACCATTGAGAAGTTGTAAGCAGAGCTAATAAGCATATAAGCCTAACTGACCTGAGCTGGGCTAGCACAGACAGTCACCGGTTCAAAATCAGAGATTGCAGTTGCGACTCGGGCAAATACATGCTGAGCGTATACCGCACCATCTCGCCAGTTGTCTGGACGTTCCTATTATGTTACAGAAATTAAAGTCAATAACTACAGTGTCAAACTAGAAGAAAAAGTACAGTACATAGCAAATTAGTAGCATAATGCTCCATATTAACTAACTAGACAAGCTTAAACTTAAAATTAAAATATGAATAAGATTCATAGTTCCTCACAAATACTTCTCCATTTCCAATGGATCCCAAAGATGTGCTATTGTTTGGCTTTGTAACGTGACAGGATAAAGCAAAATGTCTCATTGAATTAGTATAGCCTCTCTTGTACTATGGAGTTGCAGCAGTAGCCCAACAATGGAATTCTCGACACAGTTGCTGTTATGTGGCATTTGGAAACAACATCTCCATGACTTTCATATAGGGGTAAAGCTAAATATATCAAAACCTCCTACCCCGCTTTAGGCCGGAGCCCCGACCAACTGAGTAACATTGTTGTCTTTGTAGTTCCTCGCAGGCTATGTTACTATGGCTTGGGTACAAATGTCAGACAAAGGTACATATCCTAGTGTCAGACACAGTTATGTATCCAAGTGTTAGACCCAGCATGACTAATTTATTTTTCACAAGGGTATCCCTCCTTAAATGAGGATACGGGTTTGGGGACACGTTTTCAAAGCAAAAGTAAACTTTTAAACATGAAATCTTTCAACTTTTTTGAAGTAAAATGAAAAGAAGTTTGACAGATAACAGTAACAAGTGTCGGGTACGGGATCCATACCCATATCCATGTTGTGTCGTGTTGACACGGGTACAGTCCTAAAAATGAAGAGTCAAAGTAACATAGCTTATACAAGTAATATTTACGAATGGCTCAAACAGTAGCTCCTACTCATCTTCAAATCGGTCCGTGATTAAGAACAGTCAAAACAGTGGAGATTGGAGAACCAAATCGAGTGACCACTGATGCTTTTAGAATGATCAGAAACCTAAAATTTCCAAAAATGTTGGTTCATAGGTTCATAGCTACTTACAAGGTACAATTTCCGAACCATGTTACTGCAGAATTACAGAAAACTAACTATTAAGTCTTTTCCCAAGTAAGCTATGCTAATGCTACATTTTGTGACCGGAAAAGAAGCAAGGGTTATTAGTTATTACCAAACACCCAATACAACAACAATCATAGATCAAACTGCATCATAATTCATAAACTCCCAAATATTTACAGTACTAGTAGAGACTAAATGAAAATGATAAAATACCCACATTCACCAAAAAAGATTGTAACTTGGTAAGGAGAAATCGCCAGATATTCAGCATTCAAGATCATAAGTCCAAAACCAAAAGAAATACTCCCTTGGTCTCAAATCATTTGTTTACATTTTGATTAAACTACCGTCACAATGAATATAAAAGGTAAACAAACGATTGAGACGGAAAGAGAATTGAAACAAACTACATTCAATAGAAAATTTAAACAAACCTAAAACACAATTCATTAAAACCCATATAAGAAATTGCTAAGAGATTACAGAAAAAGCAGTGAACACCGAAGAGGAACAATTTAAAGAAAGTGAAGAAAAGACATACAGGCCAACCCATCCAACAGTGTGAATGGGGCTCCCATTCAGCAGGCATACGGTACCCATATTCTGATGGTGTTCCTTTCACCTCCATTTCCTCAGCACTCTAAATCAGGAAGAGTGTTTTAAATTTAAGACGGAGACACTCTAAAAAAAGAATTTGCGACTCTAAAAAGAGTGAGCTCAATTTTGTAACTCTTCCATTGACTCAGTCTACATTACAAATTTTTGATTAACCGGAATTGAATGGACCCGACTCGAGGTGAAATTGATAGCCAATGCCCGATAATAACCCTATTTATCCCGACTCGATCCAAGCCAAAATCCTTCTAAATGACTCGTGAGTCGTGACTTGTTATATAAATCCCCTAATAGGCGAAACTGTCATTTTTTTCCGCCTAAACCATATTTCCTAAAATGAAGCGTAATATTTTTAGCATATATTATAAGTATGATAGGTGATTAATGTCACAATCTTTTAATAAATTTAATATTTAACATTGTATATTATTTCATATTCTACATAAATTTATCTCCATTATTATATGATAAAAAAATCTGTATACTTTTCTTAAAAAAAAAAATTGTACGATAAAAATTCAATTACTTTTAATGATAAGAAGTTGCACAAAAAATGTTAATAGTAAAAATATTCTAAAAATAACACCATTAATATCTCCATAAAAATAAAACTTTCATTAAAAT
>LHUT01005351.1:0-12917 GCA_001412135.1 Silene latifolia subsp. alba | reverse complement strand
CATCAGTTCATAGACTATACATCTGAGGTAGTACCTCTTATTGTTTATTTTCTGAGTTTTATTTTAAAGTTTTTGAGTTCTGCTTTAGTATAAAGTTTTTGAGCACATTTACTAAAACATTACACTAAAAAAATATAATATTGCTCAAAAACTATATTTATAAATGGTAATATGCTCAGAAAAATGTGTATATGCTCAAAAACTATAAGGTCTGAGGTACTACCTCAGATGCGCAATCTTTTTTCTCCTACGCATAAAGCTAGACTTTATAAGTTTGATACTTTAAAGTAATTTTCGAAATAAAATGCTAAGGTAAGCTATAATCCCTCAAATTACTAAAAGAAAAAGAAAATCTCCAAATTTTATAGATACAAGTATTTTTTGTCTATTCAATATGTATGACAGGTTACAAATGAGCCTAATCTTGTAGATTTAAATATTTATAACAAAAATTTATCTCCCATCTTTTTATAATAAAAAATTCTTTTTTTGTTTAAAGAATTTGACGATAAAAAATTAAGTTAATTCATTTGAACACCAACTTCAATAAATTTAATTCAGATTAGCCCCGCTCTTTTCCGCCGAAAAGAATCGGAGCCTAAGGCCTTATTTTTTTGGACTTAAAGTCACTTAANNAGTTCAAATTCTATAAGTTCAATTCAGTTCAGATCCTATAAGTTCAGTTTAGTTCAGTTCAAATCCTATAAATTCAGTTCAGTTCAGATCATATCAGTTTCAGTCCAAAAGAATCGGAGCCTAAATCCAAGCCTAAATCCATTTATCTTGTGTCATGGGATGTAAAAAGAAAAGAAGCATGGTCAGCCAAAGAACAAGTGAACAATTGAGAGCCACAAAAACTAACAAAAATACAAACAATGAAATTGCAAATAATCTTCACTCAACAAATCGTTTGGCCGCAAATAGATACACACTTGTGTTGTTCAATTGTTCTTTCTCCCTCTATCAACTGAAATAATCACTACCCATTTCAGGTACATGCATTTGTTTATACAATCTCCATTTATTATAATTACTATGATCTTTCATTTGGGTTTAATGTTGATGTTGATTTGTACTTTGTAGTTTTACACTCTTACAGTTTCCTTTGTAAATTGTAATCTTCTTGTTGATTATTGTAATATAGTTGTACAACGGATCCAATCACAATCCTATTAGACTTAATCGGTAAAAGTGGTTACTAAAAGATCCCATTTTACGATAAATTTGTGAAAAACCACCTTATTAGAAGTATTTGTGGTTCAACAAATATTAACCATTTCAGTTGGTCTTGCTTCAAACGGACCATTTTGCTCTGAAGCAATAAAACGGGATTTTGTAACCATTTTATAGCAAAATGTGACCACTATTGAAAAACAACTTACCATAAGCTGTAACAGTGACTGTATCGTTGTGGTTATGTTTAATCATAAAATAGTCATATATGCATGTCTGAAAC
Organism: Silene latifolia subsp. alba; assembly: GCA_001412135.1. Lineage (NCBI taxonomy): Eukaryota > Viridiplantae > Streptophyta > Magnoliopsida > Caryophyllales > Caryophyllaceae > Silene > Silene latifolia. The sequence continues at coordinate 11,461 of LHUT01005351.1, read as the reverse complement.
TTCAGACGAAAAGTGACCGTTTGATACAAGAATTTGTTGATGTTTGAAGTGGTCTAAATTTGCATGTTTTTGTGCTGGTAGTACCTGAATGGTTGTGATTGTGTTTTTGTCTGCAATGTTTATGTTTCTTGATTGTGCTTTCCCTTCAATGGACCTGCTTTCCTAATAGGTACGTAAAGTCGAAAAATATGTAATTTGAGTAGAAGTCTAACTGAGAAATCTCGAGCAGATTCTGGAAGAATCCCTTGGGTACAAAGTGGCTCATTTTAAGCTTTGGAGTTGTACAGTTCGTGTCTGATGGTGTTGCTTATTCAGGCTTATGATGGCCACGGCTGCTGTCGTTGGGCTTAGTGCTGGCAAAAGGATGTTGACTTCTTCTTTCTGCTACTCAGATCTCACAGAAAAACTCTCTTATGCTACTGACCAACAACATCAAATCCCTTCCGCCAAAAGTGTGATTATTGCCAAGAAAACAACGAGTTTTAATCCTGGTGGGGCCCGAGGATCGTCTCCTAAAGCCCTCAAAGAATGTATAGATGGACCAACAATTCAACATTCTGAACCATGGGTTCAGAGATATCCCCCTTCTGAAGAGGATTCGTGGGAACCTGAATCTTCTATTGAGGCTCTCCTTTTGCTACAGAAATCGATGCTGGAAAAGCAGTTGGAGCTATCCTTAGACCACAGTGGCGTGACTGATAAGTTTAGGGAACGTACTAACAAAGAACTGAGGGTCACATCCTCTGGGATACCTGCCCGAGTACGAAGGATTAACTCCAAGAAGAAAACTCAGAGCAAAAACTCCATGAAACATAGTCATGAAAAACTTCCTACACCTACTGTAAGCCCTGAGCTTCTCCAGAGTCATATGGTAGGTTATGTGAGGGGTCTGACAACTAATGAATTGTTGACTCATACTCAAGTTGTTAATTTGTCTCGAAAGATCAGAACCGGTCTTTCCTTGGAGGAGCATAGATCAAGGTAAGTAAGTAACTTGTTTACTGAATGAGTTATTCATTTTGTTACTGTTGTATGATTTATTGATCGGTAGTGTTTTCGCATTCCTGTTTACTGAATTTCTAAAGACTCTTAGTTTCTAGTGAGTTCTGTAAACTTTATATTTGCGATTTTTTTAACTCGCCTTTATTCATTTTTTTGTGCATATTGCTTAGGCAGTGAAGTCATTGACTAATGTACTCCTGAGTCCTGATCTAGGCTCAAAACTCGTCAACGGCTGAAACTGCTAATGTCAATTAGAATAAAAAATAAAGACTTCGTGTTGCTTAACATCATTAATACTCCGTATTTGCTAAACTTTATTGAATTTAAGCAAAGTAAACTATAATAAAAAAATGGATAAATTCCAGCCACTCTTGTTTTGAGTATCATAAAATGCACCTCGTGTCTCATTTTTGTGTAAGCTGTACCACAGCTCTTCAATCTCCGGATGCTGGCTAGTTTATCATTGAAGGACGTTCTTGTAAAAGTTTGTTCACTATACATTTGCAGACTGAAAGAAAAACTAGGGTCTGAGCCTTCAGATGATCAACTTGCAATGTCCTTGAAGATGAACCGAGCTGAACTAAGGTCCAAACTGATTGAATGTACTCTAGCAAGAGAGAAGCTGGCTATGAGCAATGTTCGCTTGGTCATGTCGATTGCTCAAAGATATGAGAACATGGGTGCTGACATGGCAGACCTTGTCCAGGTGTTATTCTCTTTCAAGCTTTAGATTACATCTTCTAGCCTGTCTCGAATGTCTCCAAATATGCTTAAAACTGATGTATTTCTGTACAGGGAGGACTCATTGGACTACTTCGTGGAATTGAAAAGTTTGATTCCTCCAAAGGATTCAAAATCTCCACTTATGTTTATTGGTGGATACGTCAAGTACGTTTAAAGCTGCTCTTAGTACTTATGTATTAACTCACGTTATAGTGCATCATTGTGTGTGACGTGGCTAGTTGAGCTAATCTTATATCTGGTCGAAGATAGCTAGATTATTTGCTAATTTTCTCATGTGCCAGACTCTGACTCGTGTGCATGTGTTGGACACAAGGCATAATGGAAACTCGGAAACTACTATTTTTTTTGAAATTTTTTCAAGTTTTTGGACTGAATTAAAATTTTTGAGTGTCAGAAAGAGTCTGTGTTGAAACACACTGCACAGCCAGTTTTAGTGTCGAAGACTCGAAGTACCACAGACGAGGGGAGCGTGATGAAATCATATCATTCTGGCTAACAAAGTTCATCATGTTTAAAACTTCGAATCTTGTATGGTCTATCCATCAAAGCAAGGATTGATAAATAACTTGCAATGGGGATACGTTGCACTCTGTACTATTACGTAGAGTTAAAATTAGCTTGAACGCCCTAAGCCCTTGAGGAACATAGTGTCTAAAATAATTTGTTGATCTCTTGCGTTTGCATGATAAAGTTGCCAAGACAGCATTTTTTCTTGCTGGCTTTGCACACTCAATGTTTTGAGGTTCTTTTTGCAGGGTGTTTCTAAAGCATTAGTGGAAAGTTCAAGAACGTTAAGGTTGCCTACCCATCTACATGAAAGATTAAGTTTAATTCGCGGGGCAAAAAATAGGCTTGAGGAGAAAGGGATAACTCCTTCTATTGATGTGAGTTTTCTATACACTCTTGATTAATACTTGCTTAATCGTGGACTCTGTGTTTACGTATTCCATATATGTTCATCTCATTTGGAAGTTATGTTTCTTCTTACGATATGACATGTGGCGCGGGCCGCGGAGTAGGCGTTAGACTGTTAGACTTACTACTAGGTCTGTCAAAAGACGTCTCAAATCGACCCATCTTTTAGGATTATGAACTCATCAATCATGACCCATGTCTTGAAACAACCTTCATCCTAAACGACCTTCTAACTTAGGGTCAAGACTTGCCCTATACATGGCCCAATATGTGAATGAGATAAGTTAGTGTTTTTTCAAGTTAAGATTTATCGGTCATTAGCATGATTAAAATATTCTTAAACTCATTTATGATACAAACTATGAAACACTACTGTATGTTAACAAATGTTTGATTTAGACATCCGAAGATCAGATATCTGGTTAAAATATCAAAAATACATGAATTTAAATATGAGTATAATTTATACTAAAAATAACTACAATGATATGTAATTTGATAAGTGGTTCAGTTCTAAAAAACCAGTAATAAGTAATTAATGACTAAAAAATGATATAAAACAATATTATTAAAATTTTTTACAAATATGTTTTTCTCCTAGGAAATGGTAAATAAAAAGCAAGAAAACTATACCCTGATCTGACCTGACCTGTATAGTAACCTGACATTCCCAACTCATTTGACATGTTTAATTTCTACCCTACTTTCAAGGGTCTGAGTAAACAAACGATCCAAAAGCCAACGTAAACTAATGTGATGAGACACATAGAGTAGTTCTCATGTGAATAACTTGAGGCATATAGTTTAAGGTTAATTGGTTTTTTTATCTTAATCTGTAAGAGCAAGATTTGATGCAAAGTGAAATGTCCTTTACAAGAATTTTTCAGTTGGATCTCATTATCACAGTATCATGTGCTGACATGAACCACTCTTTTCCAGAGGATAGCCGAAACCTTGAACATGTCTCATAAGAAAGTAAAGAACGCAACAGAGGTGAGCTTTTGTTTCTGGTATCATACTTCAAGATTTGCTCGCTTTGGAGACTTCATGTTGTGCTCATTGTTCATTTCCCACTGTAGGCGGTCAGATCGGTCTTGTCTCTTGACAGGGAACCGTTCCCCTCGCTCAATGGTGTTCCAGGAAAGACTTATCACAGTGTAAGTTTTTATACACATTAACGCAGTCTTAGTTCCCTGTTCTCTCCTCCCATAGGCCACAGTATGCCCACCCCTGTCCCTAAATGATTGAGAAACTTAACTGTTTACTTTATAGTTACTTTTGACTCGTGAGAAAAGGTCTGATCTTTTATAGTTTTACTCGATGGTTTCTTACCCTGTTGTTTATAGTATGTTGCAGACAACCGTCTTGAGAATAACCCGTGGCATGGTGTAGATGAATTGACACTTAAGGTAAGTGATATCAACTACAGCCTACACCGTTTAAATTTGAGTACAGTCTATTTATTATATCTTGCAGTTCGGTAGCATTTTCATGCATCTTATGAAAATGTTCAAAGATAAAAAAAATCGGACTTTTGTTGTCATCTTAAACATCCGATTATTCTCTCTTGCAATTTATACTGCCATCAGGGCCTAAAAGTGATCTGTGGCTGTGACATAGCCATTCAATTGTGTGTGTAAGGCCAATTATCTTCAGAGAGCTTGATGACACGTCGGTTGTATGTAGGTAGTGAAAGGATTCTGTTTATGGAGCTCGGGTAAAAGGTAGACCTCAAATGACTGGATCTAACCGTTAGCTGGTCCAAATCTTGCTTGACCTGATATTGACCCGATTTGAAATTACAGCCAAGTTTATTCACATAACCCACGCTAAAAACCTTAACAAAAATTGTGGAAAGTTTTAATCTAGTTAATTCTTCAGACTTACCATTTCAATTAAAAAAATTTGATAATTGGTAACAATGAATTAAAAAGGCTCTCAAATTTTACTAGTAAATACATGATGGCGCCATGGCGGCTTTAAGAAAAGAGGTTTAATTAAAATTTTATGGCTGGTAATAAATAAACTTTAAGTTCACGAGTATAAATTAACTGTTGTGGGAATGGCTACACAACAGACGTCCTTGCTGTTGGCGTGGCCATGTGGGTTCAGTCCCTTGTGCACGGAAAAGTGAAAACAAGTGAGAGGCACATGCCTCCCCCCTAAATGGAAAAAAAATGCGCCACATACGTTGTCTTCCCCCTCTATTAACATCCTAAAGAAGTTGTTTCTGGATGACCTAATGCGATAATTGCGCCTAGAATTGCATCAAATGATTGCTAATTTACAATTAAAAGAAGCAGAATGAGGCTAGTTAGTGAGCCATTTGTCTATTTCATTGTAATGCAAAACCAAAGCATTATGATCGTGAAATAATCATCAAAAACACTGTTGATCAAATATCTGCTTTGAAGGCGACCCGATGGCTTACTATATCTACGGAAAAATACTTCCTTTTTAATTTCTGATAATCTGATATAACAGATAACATGTACTTATACTCTGCAGAATGAAGTAAGTGATCTTATTGACACGGCACTCAGGGAAAGGGAGAGAGATATCATACGTCTCTATTACGGCCTAGACGAAGACTCTCTCACATGGGAAGAAATTAGCAAAAGGTGAGCAATTTGGTTAGATAATTTGCTGAAACCGCGTTTTGTCATAATATAAAATAAGTCTGTAATTGCTAACCTTTCCTACTACTCCACTCAACATTAAATTCTTATTTGAGACGATCTCATAATAAAATTATTATCCATATAATGGGGTAGGTATTTCTTTGATTTTAGTTAGTTTTTATTTGTTGCTCCGCAAATTCTTATTTCAGACGGGCTGTTTCCCGTCTGAAATAAGACCAACAAAATGTTGCCATTTTTTAGGAGAATGTAACCATTTTAATCCACAAAATGTTATCACTAGAGGTGTCACTTTTTANNTAATGGTAACATGTTATCAGAAAATAACAACATTTTATTGTAAAATGACAGCATGTTGCCCGTCTTATTTCTATTTCAGACGGGAAACAGCTGTCTGAAGCAAGACACGCTGTTGTTGCTCTGGTGTATCTGTTTGGAGTTATAAGGGCAGATGGGTAACTAGGGTATAAGAATAAGACCGTCTCAGACCTGGTTTATGACTTTATGTATCATCTCGTTCTGTAGAACAGTCATGTATATTTTTCTATCGAGTTGACTGATTTACATGGCATAATTTGTACATGTTCAGGATGGGGTTATCGAGAGAAAGAGTAAGGCAGGTCGGACTTGTAGCGCTTGAGAAACTAAAGCTCGCAGCCAGAAAGAGTAGAATGGATGCCTTGCTGGTAAAACACTAGCTCTATACTAAGGATGCATAGTCCATTGTAGATCATATTCGCTGTATATATAATACAAAATCTTGAACAGGACAGGACAGGACATTCATTTGCTTGAAACTTTAGTGTAAATCACATTTAGAGGGCTGCATTTCAAGTAACCTGGCTTGTATTCTTCGCTATTCTGATACGAAATAGGTGGCTGTTCTTGTATACCGTGCTAGAGATCACACTACTGTATTTTTTTTTTTCCAGTATAAATACCACTACTTGTAATGAGTAGGTTTTTTTACATTTTTCTGTTTAATATTGGAAATGTTATCGAAAATATGGAGTTTCGTATTGAATAGGTTTACTTTAAATTGAGATGAACCGAAATTTTGATGCAAAATCAGTCCTTAAGTTGCGCAGTTCATTTTCATGCAGAAGACGCATTCCTTCTGTCCATTAAGACCGTTTTTATCCATTTCATATCCAACAGGGAGGTTATGAAATGGATAAGATTTTCCAAACAAAAGACTTCCCGTTTTCTCGGGCCGGTAGTGACCATTCTTATTATGCCACGAAGAAATCTTTTTCTCGACTTGTTCTATCATATCAAAGACATTGAAAATATCCTTTTTGTAAAGACCAAAATATCAAAGCAACTCTTATCATTCCTCATAGTACAAGGAGGATAGCAGATTTATCCATGTTTTGTTGTTGCCCAGCAACAGTGCAGTAGCCGGTAGCAATCAATAATAATCTTCACATTAGAGCATGTCACGGTAGAACAATTCATGAAAAATACGGAATCATTAGCAAAGAGAAGATGTGGAGTTTTAGGAGCCATTCTACATATCCTAATACCTTTGATATCATTTGAAACTTGTGCATTTTGAAGCATGAGGTGACAATAACTCGGTACATAAAGCAAACAATACGGGAAAAAGGATCCCCTGCCTAAGCCTACAAGTCTACAACAAGGTTTGAAATGACTTCTTGGCTCTTTAATTAAAATTTCACAGGAGACGGATTCCACTCAATTCATAATAAGTCTAATAAACTTATTCCGGAACAGACGAGGGACGAAAAGAGCTTTCAAACTACTTTCAAAAAAACTGGCACAGCTGGGAGTAAATTTCTTACAATAAACTATTCGAAAAGGTAGTTCTATCAGTGTAGGTTTGTTCCTGATCAACAGTAAGAAATATCCGAGATACCAAAAATGGACAAATTTCCTGACTAAAAAAACATCCAGAAGTAAAAGGGCATTTCTATCCAAAAACAGCACACCCCATGTTTATTTTTGCACCAGCAGTGAAGGATATTAAGGGGAATTTTACTTCATCACCTGTTTACAAACAAAGAATCATGGTTCTACCTGACAGGTTGTTGGTTGTAATGATTCTTCTCTTTCTTTTTCGCAGCAGCAAGCCTTGCATTCCGTGCAGCGGCTTCCGAAGCAGCTGCCTTTGATGCGCCGTCCATTTCTTTGCTTGATTTCTTCTTCTTTGAAGCAGCCAGCTTCTTTAGGCGGTCTTTCACGTCAATTGAGGATGTATCCTCATCGGCCGGCACTTTTCCAGCTGATGACTCGGTTTGATCAGGACCCACCTCAGAGCTGTTGGGCAGTTCTTGACTTTCTTTGGCTTCTTTGGAAGTCTTGTCCTTCTTTTTCTTCTTCTTAGCATTTTTAGACTCAACCGGCATGCCGTCATTTTTATCTCCATTGTCGGTCTCTCGTACTTTGTTTTGCTCTTCTGTTTTCTTCTCTTTTGCAGCACCTATAGAAAGTATTCAAGAGTTAATGGCACTCCATTGTATCTTGAGCTTGAGTGGCACAACATCGAAAACGGACAAAAGTATAACTGCTAACTACCGACAAGTGACGCGTCACTACAGTTGTGTATCGTGGATCTGACTCTATGATGTCCGGCTTGATACTTGGATCCGAGCGACCCTATATTAAATCCAAGCGATTTTGTCGTAGGCATTTGCCCCCGATCCGACCCGAGGATCGAATTGATTATCATGAGTTTAATTAGTCAATGAAAAAGGAAAAATACTATCTAGGCGAGTAAATAGATTAACGATACTTCATATTAGCAAAAAATTTGGAACTTCTTCGCAAAATAACCTGATCAACAATGAACACTCCCAACCCCGTCACATCGGTTACTCGAGGTTGAGTCCAAGAAACAGACTAGTATGGCGTTCAGTCCAAGTAAACGTGGTTCAATTAACTCGGTGTAAAGGAATGAATATCACTTTACAACGCATAAGCCTTTGGAAGGTTTACAACTTAATTCTGAAAGGCATATGGCACACTGAGTCACTGACACAGCAAGGGCCCAGGGTCGTAAAGCCTAAGGTGCAAGGCTAAGGAGCATGCCTCATGCACATGAGGAGCACCGTTTCTTAAAAAAAAATATTATTTCATAGTATTTAAGAAATTTGTGAAACAATACTATTTTGGGAGTTTAAATAGGGATAACACGTATGATAAGGACAAAGGGGAAAAGAGAAGACGAGAAGGAAAAATTATTATAAAAAAACATGCATGGTAGTGCACCTCCCTAGACGCTAGATGTGGCACATAAGGGTCAATTAGGAGTTTTGACTAATGCTCACTAAACCTTGCACCGGAACATTCCCAAGGAACTCTTCTCTGACCTAAGATTTACAAAAGAGTAAGTAGTATATACCTTCACTGTTGTCATTTGATACTCCAAAATCAGCAAGAAGGGCTTCTAGCTCTGCAAGCTCCTTCTTCTTCCTTTCCTTCTTTGAGAGTTGTCTCTCAGGTTCTTTGGGTGGAGCGGGAGTTTCAGGAGCTTTCTTGAGAACTGGTTCAGGGCGTGCAGGAGGCTCAGTTTCATGCTCATGGTCTTCCTCAACCTCTTCATCTCGTAGGTCGAGCATATCATCTTCACTTTCACTCTCCTGATATGTTGAAGAGAAATAATCAGTTAATTACTTACCCTGCAGAGTAGTCAACTCCTAAGAGACTAGAATACACCTAAATAAAAAAACAGTCAGCATCTATCTATCGGCACTATGACCACATTTCTGCAAGCAACTTGAATAAGGGAATATGGAAGGACAACGTGGTATCAAGAAATAATGGCACTAGAGACATTCCTCTCCTCAAGAGAACCGGCAAAATATTGAAAGAAAAGAGAAAAAGTAGCTTAACAGGTACTGCTACAAGCGAACAGTCATTCAGCCAACTGGGATGCGTCCTCACACTTTTAAACCACAAAAGCAAAACGAGTTGGGTGTCTTCCCATGGTGAGATTTGTTTCAAAGCATCATTAAGTTGACCTAGAATGCAAATTCCCAATACTCAGGACATTTCAATTTATCAACATCACAATGCCAAGTTTTCATCCTAATCAATGAAGATCAATTCATACATTCAAATGGCGACGACTACATGATACTTGCAGCCTCAATTACCATGTAACCAATACCAAAACATAATGATATACGAGAAGTTGGTAGATGGAGATGAGAATGAAGTTACAAAAGCAGACCTCATGAGGAGGGTCTTTGGAAAGCTGAGAAGGAGTAGGAGCCCAGGCAGAAGAAAGCGGAGCAGCGGTGGCATAGTAATCATCATCATCATCCTCATCAACATCAGCCCAAGAAGTAGCCTTTAAAGGGGTAGGTTGCCAAAACACAGGAGGGTCAAGGTCCTTAGTTTTCGACAACGAAACCTTATTACTACTACCACTCTTCTTATCTTTGTTCTTCTTTTTCTTAAGGGTATCTAATGCTGCAAATACATTCGAGTTGTTGATTGTAAAACCCCCTTCTTCTTTTCTTCCTCCTACCATCTTTCGCCTTCGCTTTCGACTTCTATTAACAATTCAATGCCAACTAAAGCTGATAATTTCGGCAAATTTAGATCTAAACAACCAAATTTAACTAAATCAATATATATATACCCAGAAATTTAAACAGCTAAAACAAATATGAATGAATGAAATTAAAAAGAAAAGATGAAAGACGTACCGAAGATACGGAGGTCGGAGCGTGATACGATCGCCGGCGAACGGTGAAGGGCGGGTGGCGATGGTGAGGTTTGGCCGGAGTAGAAGGTGAACAAGGTAAGGAATGATAGAGATAGAGAGAGAAATGAGTAACGGGGGAGTTTGGAGTTTGGATGTGGAGACACAAGTGGGAGGCTAGGGTTGTGTTCTTTATTTGGGGAATTTTTGATTAATCTCATCACAATATCTCACACTTTAAATGTGCAAATATTTGGACTATCAATTATTCAATTTTGTGTGCGTGTCGTGTTCGAATTGGTAATTATGGATGTCGAGGTATGAGTTTTCGGTTGTTTTTTCATTTCTATCCATTCGTATTTGCGAGATTTACTTAGTTATAAGCGTATCGGGATAACAGTTTTGGTCTCGGAACGCTGAAAGACGCTTGTATTTGTTTTTCGGTAAGTGTTATACGGAGTATGTCATTATAGATGAATGAGTTTTTGGTTATTCTTCAGTTCCAGTTCATTTTGTATTTCTGAGATTTTGTTAGTTATAAACGTATCAGGATAACTATGTTTGGTGTAAGAACGCTCAAAGACGTTTGCATTTGTTTTTCGACAGGTGTTATATGTCATCATGTTGTCCAAATACCGCTGAAAATTTGACGTAATCTTTTCAATGTTTACCCTCCTATCTTTCTATGCTCTCTCTAATATCTTGGCTGATAACACTATTTTCCGCCCTATATTTTGGCGTTTCGGGCCTTAGAGCACTTTAGTAAATATCTTTGTTGTGTCAAATAAAGATTCTTTTAGCTTTTAAACTTTAGCCTGAGTCTGAGCCATTTTTTTTCCGGCCTCTCTACAAGTTGTTGCTTGACAGCGTTTAATTGTTCTTCCAGGTAAGGTTCTAAGGTTTGACATTTTGTGAGGCTAAGATTGTTTTTGTGAAAAAAGGAAAAAAAGTTTTAACAGTTAGATGTCCCACGGTGGACGCCAATTGTTTTGTGGTATTATTTTGCAAGGCAAGATACTATCCAGGTTGAATGTTGCAGGGTTATCTAGTTTTTACTAAGAGCGATTAAGTGCAGAGTTCGTTTGCAAGGTAGTAAAAGTAAGGAGAAGAACAAGACAAGTAAAGGGAAATTAGATAACAAGATTCATACGTGGAATCGTTGAATGGGAAAAAATCACGGGACCAAGATAGAAGAGGATTTCACTATGTAATTCTAGAACCCCCTATTTACTAAATTAATAAGCGAAACTCCAATTTTTCCCGCCTAAAGGGAACAACATAGGAAATAGGAGGGAGTACTTGTTATTTTTAGCATATAATATATGTATGGACATGATAAGTTATAAATGGACATAATCTTTTGTATTTAAATATTTATAACATTTAATATTTCACATTATGCACAAATTTATCTCTATGATAAAAAAAAACTTCCGTTTTTTTTAAAGAACTTTATGATAAAAATACATTGACTTTTTATGATAAAAAG
>LHUT01005350.1:0-12852 GCA_001412135.1 Silene latifolia subsp. alba | reverse complement strand
TAGACCAACTCGGCCATCTCAACTTCTTGTCAAGTATCGCTTGTACTTGTTATTTGAGCAAAATTATAACCGTTGTTTAAAGGCAACAATTGATGCAAATAACCGTTGTTATTTTCGACATTGTTTGATTTCTATATGTAATTATTAGTGATGTTTTTGGTTCTCATTGAATTAATTTACGCAGTTTCTTAATCGCTAGTAAGAAATTTGTAACATCATCCATATCCAAGAACAAGTCTTCGTATTTATAACTTTTGCATTACATTGTTAACTTCTTGTAGTAGTTATACTTCAAATAATCAATTATTACATGTGTTTAATCTGAANNAAAAAAAAAAAAAAAGAGAAATTAGGCACAATGTTGACATATTGTGACCTTCAAATTTAGGGCTAGAGCAACCAAATGGCCAATTCGATTTCTTTCTTAATAACTTATTGATCCTAATACGGTTGAATCGTTAATATTATTTTCTTGTTGATGATCTTTCCTGAAGCAACTTTACTCCCATGTACCTGCCAATTATATATACATCACAATTCACAAGTAAGAATTGAGTAAGTTGGATACGGATACTAGCAGGTGAATGGTGATGTCATCTCATTTTCTATATATCAATAGTTAAAAGCAAAACTAAATTAATTATGTCAAATTCTATTTCAACTAAGTTCAATTCAATTTTTAACTAAGAAAGGGAAAAAAAAGTCAAATAATGTTAATCCGTTGAAATAATCAAAAGAAATGAATTATACTCCGTGTTTTATCGCCTAATAAAACACGGAGTATAAAAATGGGTAAAGGGCGTACCTTCCAAGCATCATAACAGTGGCTTGAGGATTAGTCCCGGGAGAGAAGTAAAACGTAGAGCCATCAATAACCCTCAATTTATCGGTACCAAAGACCTTATAGTTAAAGTCGACGACACGCATAAGTTGACAACCACCATGGTAATGCCATATAGTCATGACAGTGTCCCTACAATATTGCTCTAAGGAAGTTGTCACATTAGAGTGGTGTGGTAACAAGTTTAAGGGTGTACTAGCCGTTAAATTGAGAAGTGCTTGAACTGAAGTATCTTGGTACTTAAACTTTGAAAATGCCTTGGAGTTTATTACTTTCTCTATGGTTTGGATCCCTTGGACACACCTCTTTAGGTCATTTGGATCTTGGAAGTAGTTGAATGTTACGGCCGGGTTGTCACTCGGGTTCTTGGATTGGAGTCGTAGGTAACCCGTTGAGATTGGACCCAAGATTTTCTCGATTATGAAGCCGCCCTGGAAGGCTATGTCCGGTAGCTTGGACATTAGGTCTATCGCCTTTGCTAGGGCCTCTGGTGTTCTTTGCTTCGGTGGTAAAGATGAAAGTTGTCCTATCTGCATTATTATGACAAACTATAAATACACTTTTTTGACAATGTAACTTTATATTCCCTTCGTTCTAAGCAATAGTTTACAAATTAAAATAAACGTAAGCAACTCAATGACACAGAGGGAGTATTTGTTTTTCATTTGTAAGAAGAAGACATTGTACTCATACCTAAACAATTAGTTCAATCATTGATTCACCTTATAAATGTTTTTTTTCTAAAACTTGTACCAAAAGTAGAATTCACTTTCTAATTTGTCAAATTTCAATTTCATATCGGTTTTATTTAAGAGAACTAACATAAATATAAAGTATCTTACATTCCGGCGTCTCAAGGTTTCTCGTTAAAACATGTATATTCACCATTAATAGTTAGTTTTTCAATCAATATTTTAGTCAACCAAACTTTGAATCTTAACTCTATCATCGTGAATAACTCATCGATATCCCATAATCGTGTATCGAAACATACCTTAGGAGAGAACATCCCAAAGTCTCTAGCCTTAACATCACCACCAAAGTTTTCACCACTAGCAGCCTCAATATAACTTCCAAAGTTAGTAATTCCAACAACTTGGATTAGTGAAACTTCAACAGGCAAAGGAGACGGAATGTAAATTGCATTCATTGGATTATCTGACATTCCTTGACCAACCTCACTGTTGTCCAACACAACGGTAATATTATGGGCTTCAAGATGGTCTATTGGGCCAACTCCACTTAGCATCAATATTTGTGGGCTTCCAAGTGCTCCTGCTGCTAATATTACCTCGTTGTTTGGCCCTGGATTTAAGTATGCCTTGTGTTTGATCCCTGCTTCGTCGGTGAATATTACTCCGTAGGCTTGTGGGTTATCCACTCCTGTTATTGTCCGAGTCCAATCATAAGTAAGAGAGACGTTGCAAATTGGTCATTCAGGTCGAGTTTGGGTCGGGACACTTCGGATCGCGTCTTTTATTGGGACGGGCCATTCTAAATCGGGTCATTTATCGTGAAGGGTCGAGTCACTTCGGATCGCGTCATTTATCGGGACGGGCCACTGTGAATCGGGTCATTTTACTCTTTTATCGTGAAGGGTCGTTTAGGTCACTTTTAGTCAAGATTTTTGCTTAAAATAAGTCATTTCAAGTTATTTCAAGTCTACTGGGTTATTTCGGGTCGTTTTCGGCCAGGTCATTTTCGTTTAGGTCACTTTTAGTCAGGATCTTGCTTAAAATAAGTCATTTCAAGTCATTTTGGGTCTATTGGATTATTTCCGGTCATTTCAGGTTGGGTCATTTTCAAGTTGGGTCAGTCTTATTTGATTGGTTCAGCTTTGTCAAGTCTATACAAAGCTAAATTGATGAAATTGAGATATATGCATGGACGTTTGACGTACCTTTGGTCTTGAACATGATTTTGTGAACGGTAGCATGCAAGAGCACATTAATATTAGTAGCATTAGCGTACCCCAACAAATCAGCAGCCGTATGTCTATTACCGTCTTGATCAAATATGCTCCCACCAACTTTAGTCCCATTTACATGTTCATACGTGAACCCATTATAAGGCACCACCCCGGCCTCCATCAACCCGTCCCTTACGGCCGACTGCCACGCCTTCATCGGCGGCTGAAACGCCACCACGTCCTCCACCCACCCGTATGACTCGTTTACCAACTTTGAGTCCCACCTCGAGGCTATAATATGCTCCCTGTCGGCTCTGGTGTAAAACCCTGCATTCAGACAGGATCCACCCCCGAGGACTCTGGCTCTGGCGTTGATCACCCCGTCCTCAGAGATGAACCTCTGAGCAGGGGATGATTGGCTTGGGTCGGACATGGGTCTGCCGAATGAGGATAAGAGGGTTATGTTTGGATTGCCATAGGGTGCACCGCCTCGCTCCAGGAGTAAAACGGATGCGTTTTGGGAGAGGGTGGCTGCTAACGGACAACCGGAGGTTCCGCCTCCTATGACTATGTAGTCATAGTAGGATCTTGGTGGTGCTGTGGCGGCATTGCGTAGGAAGCTGAAGTTTGGAGCTAAAATAGAGCAAACATTACCAAAATTTGAGTTAGGAAAATGAACTAAAGTAGAGTAAGTAAACATTACCCTAATATGCTAAAAACTTAATGTTTAACCGCTTTTATTAAAAATTAAATACAACTATACGAGTATGATAATAAGTTATAAGACTGAAATCCTTTTTAATTTTATTATACTATACAAAGGTGATATACTCGTACATGACTTAAATTAAATATACAGATATATTAATGTATATCACTTCTACAAGCAAGTAGTATGTACTATATTACATTTTTAATTTAAACAAAAAAAAAAGGTACCTAGCTACATGTAAAAGGATGGCATAATTGTATTTTAAAATTTGGGATCAAGACTTTATTATTCTAAAAATGGACATAGTTACATAACATTACTAATCTACTAAAGTTTTACATATATGAAAAATGGTGACAAACTAAAGGAAGAGTTTAAAAGTACTCCGTATATGAATAGCTTGTTGTTAATCTCACCTGTCTCGGAGGCACAGAACCCGAAGAAGAAGCTGAAAATGGCAACGAGTACAAATTTCGACGAATTAAAGTCGTGTATAAGTGGATTAATCATTTTGTAACGAAATGTACCTTTTCAAAAAAAAATAAAAAAAAAATAAAAATGCAACCAAGGATGATTAGTTGAAGTGAAAGTGGTAGGGAAGTAGTGAAGTAACACTTAATATTTGATGCTTAAAATTGGTACACTAAATCAACTAACACTTATAGTTTATATACACAAGAAAAACCCAAGAAAAGAGGGTTAATTAATACGTAAAAAATAACGATAAATTTGGAAGGCAAAAGAATTGTTACCTCCCCGAAAATGATGCATTCACGCCTCCCTTATTAATAATATCAACCCACCCCAAAGTTTTTAGGCAATTTGATCGATAGTGTCACATTGCACTATCAACAATAAACTCACATTTTGTGAGTGTAATTTATATAAAATTTATTTTATGATATATCATGTAAATGACAACTACATTATGACCTACCACAAGATTATTCAAAAGTTGAGTTGAGTTGAGAGTAATTAAAAGAATTGATAATAGTGATTTTTTATATTAATATTAATAATAATAAAGCACTTTCCTTTACGTAGACTCTAAGAAGTTACTTCGCGTTGGTGAAGTTTTTCATGTGTTGTATTGTAAAATCAGCAAGTTTGATATCAGATGAGTGGTATATGTAAAAATTAACGTTTTCCGCATATGACATTTTCTAGTAGAAAGTTGCCACTAGTTTATTATTACAGTGATAATTTTAGTTAATAACTTTTTATCAATAAATAGTCAAACTTTAATTATAAAATGGTGACATTTTTCAATTTGGGTTGTAAAATAGTTTTAGGATGAATGACATCTAATTAGAGGTAAGGCGCTCATAATTTGGGATGAATAGAGGCTAGTGTAATTCAAAATGTGTGTCCAAAATATTTTCAAGTTGGAAAGAGCAATTACGTCAACAAATTTTTTTCTAATATGTGCTGTAAAAGACAACGTAATTTTAAAAGAAAAGTATGACATTAAATATCTCACTAGAAATTGAAAATTAATTTAATTAATTTTCCATGATATGCTGCATATCACACTTGAATTACAAATATTATCACCAGCTCAATGCCAATTAGGCCTATTTTTATATAGTATGCACAACAAAAATTATGAAATTATGAAATGGGAGAACTGAACTACTGTAATACACAAGAATAGAACAAGATTTCTCAAAAAATTAAAAAATTGGGAAGAAGAAACAAATGGGCGAAATAATAAAGATGTTTTGCATCAGGATCTGTTCAGTAAAGAGTGTTGTAGGTGCAACAGGTTGCGATTATAGATCCGATACATATGAGAAGCGAAGGGAGAAGGGTCAAATTCAGTAGGTTGCGTTCACCCTTGAGCCCTATCAGGGTGATGGTCGCATCTGCAACCACTCTTGCTAGAGTCCCCGCTTCAGTTGACAGCAATCCACCATTGTATGTTCCTCGTGATAGCCTCGATGACATAACTCGAGATAGAAGAGACAAGTTTACTCCTATATGACGAAATCAGAGAATTATTATCAAATATAATCAGAGGTGCTCTAATGACCAAACAAGCATTCCTTTCTCTGCAATATATATAGGATTCCCGAAAACTTTAAATACCGTATGCAGTTAAGAGGATCATAAATTCATCATCTTCTGAAACAAAAGCTATTAAAAATAATTTTTCACTGCTGCTATATTAATCAGAATTACTCCGATAAGCCTATATACGCAGTGGCTGAAGCCAGCTCGCTGGTCACTACTAGCTTCACCTTTAAAAACTCTGAATTAATAACTTCAATTTTTTTTTTTTTTGCGGTGTCCCTACACTATAAATCCTCATTTTAAGAAAGGGTTCTCGTATCTAAAATCTCAAGTCATGCTAGTCCGGCACATTGATTCTGTACCAGAGTCCAAGTAACATAATAGGTGACTGTGCCTGGTAATGATGCTTAATGTAGATCAGTATAAGCAATGAAAAAGACAAAATTCAGAGAGCCTTACCTTCTAGAACTTCAGCAGAGACGAACATAACCAGTCCCGAGACAACGTATTGAGGAACAGAATATGGAATGAAAAGATTGAAGCTCAAGACAATTCCTATTAGAACCACCACCTCAGATACCAGTAAAATTTGCCTGCAATTAGAAATCAACAGAACCAGTCAAATTCAGTAACTGGAAACGATATCTTGTCGATAAACAACTCCAGCTAATAGTAGTAGTTGATAACAATAATACTTCGTAATCTATCTGCATCCCACCATCATTGAGAATTCATGTTGTCTACACAGTGTACCCACTCGAGAGAAGGCGAGAAAAGATATACTCCTTTTGACTTGTGAAACGGTCTCCCTTTGTTGCTCCTCTTTACGGAGCCCTAGGCTCATTTACAATTGTTTCAGCTGAGATGTGAAATTCTGTTTCCAAGATTCCCATCTTTTCCTTTCAGTATGTAATCCTTACTAGGGTGCAATACAGACAGAAATTACACAATAGAAGCCGAACATGATATCAGGTAAATTCCAGCTTCGTCAATGGATGATAGCAATAACTTTCTTTTCGTCATTGTCAACTTCAGTAAAAAGGTAAATTATACTATAGATCATTGGCTGGCAGTAAAACAATAAAAGATGGATTAATCGATTCAAAAATCAAAGAAAAGAAACAGTGATCACCTCTCCTGAAACATGTTACTGATGTAGCTCCCAACAACAATATTCACTGGAAGTACAGTCAGACCAAGGCAAGCAAGAAAAATGGCAACTGAGCTTGTAGACCAGCCAAAATAGTATGTCGTAATAACACTAGATTCTGACAGTAGGATTTCCATTGCGTACTTGAGCATGAAATATATCAACAATTGGACCTGGAAACATCAGAAATGCAATAAGCATCAGTGATACCCTAGACAAGATTGCTTCTTTAGCTTTATCACAACTTATGCAAATCAACGATGATACAAAATTCAAATAAGCCAGAAGGTCAGCATAAATGTAGTAGGCTAATACAGATACACTCAGGGTTTTAGTTTGATATTACGGTTTCCATATGGTACTGGAACTCAGGCAGCAATTGAGCCTTGATATCACTTTGAACATGTATAAGGTTCTACTAAAATAAACTATACTAGGCTAATAGAGATGCAGATCAGAAGATAGTCAGAAAAGAGTGCAATATCTAAGTTTTATCAGCTGCAGATCTACCAGTATGATTACTTACCTTTACAGAAGGAGTGAGTAATCTATAAGCTGCTCCAATCGAATTCACAGGTTTACGGGAATCTTCTATGGCTTCTTCACTCTCATCACAGTCTACATCACCATCATCATCATCATCTTCTTTTTCCTTTTCTACTGAAGTTATCTCATTTCTCTCTGATGTTAAAAGTAACGGTTGCTTAAGACCTTTCTCCATCGCATCTTTTTGCTTTGTTTCTGCCATAAGAAACAAAGCAAAAATGTTTCTTAATATATAAACTTGCCAAAAACTTAAGGCATACAATTACAATGAAGTTATTAAGACAGAAAATACTTGGAAACCATTTTAACCAATAAACTCTCCTTCAACATCCACAAGTTCAGTCAGATGCGTCACACATGGCAAAATGACAGCATCAGGTACAAAATAGATATGCATGATAAAATTGCTTTAGCAACTCAAAACCTTACAAATTATTTGAACCAGGAGACGAAGTGTTAACATAGACATAAAGTTTATGCGATATGCATGATAGATGTATATAAAAAAGATGTCTATCTAAGTTATACCGTAAAACAATGGGAAAGGAAGATAAAACTTAAAAATTCAATATCAACATATAACACTAATCTGTAGTCACCAAAAAATACAACACTAGTCTTCTCATTCATCACCAGTTAGTAATAATTTCAATAGTTTATATCTTTATCTCAAAAGCCACGCCATCTCACGTAAAAGTTTGTAACAAATCAATCACATTTGCTGCAGAAAAAAAGGCAAACGCACTGTTTGAACTCAGAAATCCCCTAACTTTCTTTGTTTGATGGAAATGTAAAAGCATTCAATCAGTAAATCATACCTGCTTTAGCCACTTCTTCAACGTCATCTTCCACTTGTGCAGGTTCTACGAATGCAAACCATAGCCAAACTAAATAAAGTAGCCAGGCAACCGCCATAACCCAACCAGGCAAAGTATCCTGGTTGAAGGTCAAGTTGAAAAGCCTAAACTTTATCTGGAGTAAGCCAGCAAGAGCAGGACCACAAGCCATTCCAAGGGCACTAGCACTGACAAAACCAGCTGACGCTTGCATTCGTATCTTTAGGGGAACACAATCACTAATGTACCTCCGATTCACTGCTCTGGCTGATCCCAATCTACAAAATTGGAAATACAACTCTGCTAAGCATTTTAAGAACTTTATATATGCAAGACAAACAATAGAGAACAAATTTATGTATCTCGTATAATATACAGCAAGTGCGTTTTAACAAATCAAAGCAGAGAAGTGATCTTAACGTACCCACAAAATAATCGACCAATCAAAAGAATCCATATTGAGTTGAAATCATATGCAAGTGCATATAAGGTGTTACCCACAAAAAGAATAATGCTGCTGAAAATAAGAGGTTTGAAGTACGATCTGTTTGACCAAGCACTGAAGTACACTGAAGAGAATACTTGTGCGACAGCCATCGCTCCAATAACAATACCACAAACAGTTGCAGCAGCACCAAGACTCATAGAGTAATCATCAGCTGTTGGTACGATAATATATGTATTGACCATATACAAAAATGTGTTTGCCAAGTTCAATAAGAGCGACATGAAATTGTATCTTTTATCATCTATCTGCTCCTCAACTGGACTAGGCAGTATATCCTCATGCAGGATAAGTGCATGTTGTGCCATAAATGACAGAAAATTTGTTGAGTTGCTCAGCCTATCTACAGCGCATTTCATTGAATCGATGACAGGATCCTGCAGTGATTATCATTCATGCAGTCTAAAGTTAAAAATCAAGAGAGGAAAGCTTTTGCATCGAATAAACAAGTAGGAAATTTTCTCTTTGCTTAGACCACAAAACTGACAAATAGTCCATTAAGGCCTCCAAAGTGAAATATGTGAAACCTTTGGGTACTAAAGTGAGATAAGCTCAAGCATGAGTGCACCAAATTAAAAACATAATTCAAAAGATTTATAATGAAACTAAACCAGTAGAATATAGTAAGAGAAATATGAATAGGTTGAAGCAAAAACCTGAAGGGCTAGAGAAGGCTGATCATAAATTGACAAATAACTTCCTTGACGCTCCTGTAAGTCTCCTAAATTGCGAGTTATGGCTCCCACAACTGCTCCTATTCCCTGTATGTGAACTCCAGTGAGGAAAATGATTGAAACGAAAGATGGTTCATACATCATGGAATAGCTAGGGTACTTGTTAGACAAATGAGTCAGCCTATACATCTTATTTAGATATCTTACCACATGCTTGAACACTTGCTGCAGCTGGGAGTAAGGGTGATTGGCACGCGTCTTCACATAGTAATCAGTAAAACGATAACCAAATCTTTTGTCAAACTTCTTGAGAATCTTACGAAGACCAATAGCATTGATCTCAACGAAGTACAAAAGCTTCAAAAGATCCGACCCAGCTTCTCTATATGCTTCCCGTAATTGAGATATTTTGGCTATGTCAGGCTGGTTTTCAGGAGAATTGTGTTCCTCTCCAAGTTTGGCTAACCGTCCAGCTAGTACCCCTTGTTGCTCTAACAAGAACAGAACAGTCTTTTCGATCTAAACAGCAAAAGATGAAACATTAATAAAACAACAGCAGCATTACTTCATGACGATGTATGAAAATAGTCAAAACACAGAGGTTGTTTATGGATAACCCCTTCAGGAAACTATGTCGATAATTGCATCAACCAACAATGCTTCAAAATACAAAAAGTGCGGACATTTTAATGAGCTATTTTGCTTTATCCCGTGATATTTTAAAGCCAAAGGACAGTGAAACTTCAACTCCATTGGGCATGGATATAAAAGCAGAAGAATATAATGCTTTAAAGAAGTACGATGTGTCACAACTCTGAGCATATTTTTTTACCTGGCTGTCCAGCATCCTTGAGAAGTCTTTAAGAACTTGTCTGCGATCCAGTGATTTATTCTCTATTTGTTGAGCATACTGTTTGACTCTTTTTTTCATTAATTTGTAGTTGATATAATACCTGAAACCAACGACAGAACCTGACACAGTAAATTTCAAGCCTCTTGAGATAACTAACATAGGCTACTAAATTGGCACAGCCGTTATTCGAGTAGAATGAATCCTAAAAACGTCATGTGAATAGAATTTATCATAATGAATCATGATAATGACAAAAGCCTATCTATCTCACTATTTTCTAACTTCCGAGCATAAAGCTGTTGCAAAAGCCTATCTATCTCACTATTTTCTATTCGCTTATCTTAAGGCGTGATGACAAAAAGAAAAGACAGTTTCTTTAGTTTTCCAAAAGCCTTATTCTCCTCGGCCTTCTCATGTGACTACATGATGAGACATCAAATTTTTCGATACCTTGTGCCTAAAATTTAGCATTTCCTTTCCATAACTGTTCAACACTCAGCAGCTAGACTTTATTACGAATGGATAATATGTATATGAGAACAAGAATCACAATTCACGACTAGAACAGCATAATGATAATTGTTCTTTCTGTCTTTTCTTTAGAGATTCTCTTCACACTATTATCTTTTTTGCCTGTCTGTTGTACTTCGTACTTTGATCCTCTTTTTCTCTCTACTTTTCATCTTTTTAATTCACAATAATTAACGTCAGCCCCGTCAGCCCCGAACCATTGCGGGACTAAGGCTCTATTGTTATTGATACTTGATCCTTTAGGGCGACATCATTACCAGAAACTTGAGCTGAAACACAACTTAACTGAACTACTGATAACTGTAACCTTA
Source organism: Silene latifolia subsp. alba (assembly GCA_001412135.1). Taxonomy (NCBI): domain Eukaryota; kingdom Viridiplantae; phylum Streptophyta; class Magnoliopsida; order Caryophyllales; family Caryophyllaceae; genus Silene; species Silene latifolia. The sequence continues at coordinate 1,971 of LHUT01005350.1, read as the reverse complement.
TAACGAGTTATCAGAAGTAATTGTCGTTTCACCCAAATTCTAACAAACATCTTCTATATACATGCATGTATATTGCACAATGTAAGCCTAGTGCCTCGAAACATCCAACGAAAATCAAAAGAGCCTATTTTCGAATAACCCATAATAAAAATTGCATATAGTACGAAAACATAAAAACAAAACAACAAATGATATGTAATGTACCCTTGCCATTCTTGAATCTGCCTTTCTTTCATCTTTTTCCCAAACGCAACCATCTTGAAAGATCTGTCCAACAATTAGAAGTCAAAATATCGAAAATTTTAGCAACTGTAAAAAAAATGACATTTAAGTATTTAACAGTACCAAAAACACGACAATGCAGTGAAATGAACAACTCAAATCACTAAACCAAATTGCCAAAAACTCAAAACCTTACCAAACCAATGCATAAACTATCGAAACAAAACGTTAATAACCCGTCTCACTAAACAAAAAGAATAGAGAGTAATGCGCACATACACCAGATCCCAGTCTCACGGCTAATTATAACATGTCACACGTTGAAGCTGTCAACAAGTTAATCGCACGAAACGCAATAATTCTACTACAAGATGGCATCTCACACTCCTTCATATGGTTGACAATCATTAAAAACAGACTTAAAATATACAGAATTTCATAACTTCATACTTTTTTAATCATATTATTTATTCCATACTCGTGTCGAAATTCTTATAACCGACAACGCCACCATTAATCTCCATATCTTCTAGAATTGTATTTGTCAGACGCATCAAAATTATATTAAACTGACTGGTCTTAGGGAATTTCCGATGGTTTATCCGAATTTTCATCATAATTAAACTCTTAATTTCATTATCAAGAGATTTTGACATCTTCACAGCTAATTTAACAGCACATCACCTACTTTAATCTAATCAATACAAGTTGTGGAACGTGGATTTATAGTTAGGGGACGAATAATTAGTAGGATTCATAACGCCACTCGCGCCAAAGAGTTTCATGAGTGATCAGTGGCGGAGCTTAGGGGGGCGGGGAATTTCAGGGGGCGGAAGAGTAATAATATAAGGGAAACTCAAAAAAAAAAAATCGAAAATTAATTAAAATTTTCGAACTTTTCATTTTTCAGTGGGGCGGACGCTCCTGCTAGCCCCCTAGCTTCACCACTGAGAGTGATGCCTATGTATACCAACAAAAAAAATCGGAAATTTTAACTAAAAACTGCGCGGAGTAAATTTGTAGGGAACGACTGCTCCTGCTAACCCCGAATTCCACTACTGATTAACCTAAAATTTAAATTTTAATATTATACGGCTATGGAAATTAAATTATACGCTACGAAAACTATAATTCAAATTAAAAAAGACATAAATCAATTAAATGAATGATGAAATGATGCATGAAGTAGAAAAGATTAACCTGAAAAGGAGAAGGAGATGACGAAGAGATTAACGATGAAGAGGAAATAGAATTAAATGATTATGATTATGATTTAAGAAAATTTAAAGAGGAAAAATAATTAAATTAAACAAAAACCTAAAATTTAGGAGTGACCGTTGCACTTCTTTTGAGAGAGTTTTGTAACTGATTTGAGTTCGCGGCTAAATATATGGGCGGAGAGAATGTGAAAAGAAGTTGATGTTTTGAACAACACTAAAAATTGGGAGATTATAAGATAGAAAAAGGAACATACATCGGAGGTACTACCTCCAATTAGAGCTGGCAAAAGCCGACCCGATACAACCTGATAATTGGGTGACCCGAAACCGAACCGACCCAACCCAACCCAATCCGATAACCGATAACATCCTTATTTTTACCAACCCGAACCCGACCTGAACCGACCCGACCCCGACCCGTAACCTGATATTGACTCAACCCGATAGATGAAAAAAAAAAAAAACACCACGAACAACAGTGATCAGACCACCACACACCACACAACCAAACATCAAATCATCTAATCCA
>LHUT01005345.1:0-12920 GCA_001412135.1 Silene latifolia subsp. alba | reverse complement strand
GTAAAGGGTTATGGTGCTATATAATAAATACATTTAACTGGATTTTGGTGAAATAAAACTTTTGGGAAAGAGGTTTAACATACGTTATTGTAGTTTTGTTGTCTACTCTATCACATTTTAACATTTAGATTCGACAAAGTTAATGGATTTGTTTTTTTTAAAGCAAAATAATACCTTGGTTAACTTTAAAGACTAAATTTTCTCATCACTTCTACTCAAATATTTATATTTTCTGCTTTCCTGCTTTAGCTGCAGTGAAAGGAATTGAGTATCAAGTGTTTAGAGGAATGGCACAACGGCGGTGGGGATGAAACGAATTTTTGTTATCACAAGGTTACTATGATCCTTCATTTCCTCGTTTTCCCATTCAGTCTGGTCATTATAATTAATTAATTCACAAAGGGTAGTTAATACGAAATTAGGTAAAACTCTGAAAGTCAATAACAAACTTTAGATATAGTTTTTTTTCCTGAAGAGTTGTTTAAATATGTTGTAGGATTGTTGCTAGGTTCTAATCTGGAAACTAGACCATGCAATTAATGTCACAAATAGGATGTTCATTTGTAAGGACAAAATTGACTTTTGGTGGATGTTCACTTTGAAGGTCTCCTGTGGATGCAAATAGAAGATTGTGAATGGTTTTAGATGGTTTAGTATACTTAGAAGATGGGCTCTTGGATTCCTTGCCCTCACGAAATCTCAAATCATTTCGAGTGGATTATTTGATGCTTCCTTAGAAACTAGGAGTATAAAGTTTATCATATACCTTATTAAGAATATATTGCGTAAGGATACTTTAAAGAGCTGAGAGTGCCTTTCTATTCTAAGTTATTGTTAAATGGAAGTACTAAAATGTTGTTTTATGCCATTAACTTATCAATGATCCATTTGGAGTTGAAGTAAACACGGAGACTATCTCTTAGAATACCGACCGTTGTTATAATTATCTATTCCCTCAGTCAGCGTATTTCATCCTCGACCATTCATTTCTCCTCCTTCCTCATGTGGTGAGTGCCTACTTTCTCTTACCTTGATTCCTTTCACTTCCTCCTTCCTCTCAATTTTTGACGGGTTATTCATCCTTTTTCTCCCCATTTTTGATGGGTTGTTCATAGGTGAGGTGTCCTGCTAATTCTTATGTCGATCGATGCTTTCTTCATTTAATAAATTTTATTTGGTTGGTTGATAATGTTTTCTAGAAAAAAATTAACTTTTGTTGGATTTGTACATGTGGTAGTGTTATGAATGAAGGAAAAACGACCTTGTAAACCCAACCATATTTATTGATGTGGCTTTTTTGAATTGTGATTTAGGTATTTATAATTAGACCTTGTAAAGCCGACCTCTAACCTACAGAATACATCTCAACCATAACCCGAAACCTGATATAAATCATCCCACCTGGAAAATGTCACGCCATTACATGCTCATATCTGGTGACGTTGGGTTTGGGTTGCGGATGGGGTTAGGGTTGGTTTGGGGTTGGAGAATATGCCACACCACTACATACTGATATCTGATGACATTGGGTTGGGGTTTGGGGTTGGGATTGGTTGATTATGTTGTCTGAAAAAAGATTTAGCTTTATGGATTTGTACATATAGAATAAAGAAAAAACGATCTTGTAAACCCGACCGGTTGAGATGGGGGGAAGGAGAAGCAGATAGGGATAGGATGGGACGGTGGGAGAGATGACGAGTTTTGAGATGGAATGGGGGAGAGATGGGGAGGAGGAAAGGAAAGAAAGTTTGTGCTTGATTTTGCTTGGCCTCGTAAGGAGGAGGGTTGCTCTAATTGATAGAATGAGCTGTTTGTTTTGTTCAAAATGAGAGTACAGGGGAGGGGAATTTGGTTTTAGGGAGGGAGATTTATGGTGGTTGTAGAGCTTGGACAACGGGATAGGGTGGGACGGTGGGAGAGATGGAGAGTTTTGAGATGGAATGAGGGAGAGCTGGAAAGGAAAGAAAGTTTGTGCTTGATTTTGCTTGGACTGGGAAGGAGGAGGGTTGCTCTAATTGATAGAGTGAGGGTTAGAGTGACTCTCTATTTGTTTTTGTTCAAATTGAGAGTACAGGGAGGGGAATTTGGTTTTAGGGAGGGAGAGTTATGGTGGTTGTAGAGTTTTGACAACTGTTTTAACTTTTGAATATGCGACCTAGGTGGTTAAATGGTAGATAAGAAACAACTAGAGTTAAGCGGCGAAAGAGAGCGTTGGTGTTAATTGTGTTTTCTCTTGTTCAAAACGCTTGTATGTGATTTATCTCATGTGATTCGCCACCTTGTAAGATGGAGATGGAATGACTTTAAAAAGTGTTTCAAGCCTATTACTAAGATAAAAAAAACTTGGAAGTTTACATATTTTAATCTATCATTTTGTGAGTAAAATGTTACCTTTTTCTTTTACTGTACTCTCATGAAACTCTTCTTAAAACTTTTCTGATTATTGTCGTGCTCTACTAAAATTTCATTAGGAAAGACCAAGATGTAACTAAAAGTGGAGATGAGCTGGATGTCGCACTAAAGAAGATTTTTCAGCTGTCAAACCAAGTAAGTTTGATGTATGATCGTTGATAGAGAGTTTCTAATCTTAGTGACAATATACACCTTTAGATTAGGTTTTATAGAAAGACAAATATACTTGGCAAATTTGTGAACTTTTTACGAAACAAAGTCAGGAGCTCAGGTAGTTCTTCCTCCTTTGCTAAGTTCAATCTGAAACTACAGTATAGATGCATTGAACTTTCTTATTAGTAAAGCTTTATTCTCTTTGTTTTTGTGTTTAGCTCATATCATTGGCCGGGTTAGAGAGGAAATAGAATTAAAAATATTGTTCACTAGCAATTTTCTTTAAATTTAATCCCTTTCATGTGAGCTCGATTGGTTTAATGTCATGCTACTTGTTTCTGGGAAGTTTCATTGATTGGAAGTTAATACGTCATAGGTTCTCAGTGTCCATGTGCCCCAGTAATCATTTGAATTAGGGGAAACCTTTACAGCTAAGAAATACGAAAAAACAATTAGTAGATAGAGTTCTTGTCGCAAACTTGCAGGTTATGGAGTTCGATATTCAGCCACTTGACTATTTGATTTCAATCCACCATAAACTGCGAATATGCGCGCCAGATGTTGATTGTTGCTATTTATTCATGTACAGGATGACAGCTTCGATGCAAGATATCGTGTTACTCAAACGATTGAATAATCACTCTCAATCTTATAGAGAATGTCGCTTGTGAGATTGTAGTTATTATTTTATTACATTACATTTTTTTTGGTTGGCTCTTTGTAGCTGCGCAAGTTTATAACACTTCAGTTTTTCGTGAATGTGTCAGCGGTCGGTAAAACCTTGTAGATTCTACGTTCTGGCCAGAGAAATTGAATTTTGTTAGGCATTTTGATGCTTTAGTACTCCGAATATTAGTACTCCGTATTATTTTGTAAGGTATTTCAAATAAGTTTTTGGGACTGTTTTGGGCTGATTACGGACCACCAAACCGTTTTATTCCAGCGGCGACCCGACCTGGCTTGGGCTCGGGTTTGGGGTTGGGTTTGAGCTCAGGTAGAGCACCTGCGGTGCGGGCCTTGACCCACTTTTACCTTTTTGGTCCTGTGTGTATATAAACTGTCCAAGTTCGTTCTGTTTTGTGTGTAATAGTCGGTCAACCTAACTGTTAATGGGAGAGAGTCTTGCCCTCGCTATTTCGGTTTGAAGGTTGTGTTTTAGGAGCACTAGAACACACATCATCTACACACTCTTCTCCTTTCTTCTTCCTCTCTATAACAACATGATTTCTGGGTAAAGTTTTGATTCCGTTCCAGAAGCTCTTGGTCTCGAGTGGGCGAGTCTAAGCGTTATAGTGTTAATCCTTGGAAAACTACCGGCAACTGCTGATCGTTAGTGGGAGAGAGTTTTGCTCCCACTATTTCAGTTTGAAGGTTGTGTTTTAGGAGCACGTTTTGGCTCCTATAATAACACAAAAAGTACTTCATCAGAAAGCATGTTAGCCAACTCTGAAGTAGAAATTAAAGAGAGAACTAGCCGACACCGACAATTAAGTGACGTAAGTAAAGAACTATGTGACATTTGATTATTTCAAAATTGCTTGTTATTATAAGCCAACAAATCAAATCATCTGTTAATAATATTACCCGCCCAAACTTATGGTCAGGCCAAGACAGGGTTAGGCATGTCGTAACTTGGTCCGTCTGGCCCTATAAAATCGATTCGGGTTTCACCAACCAACATCCGACGTATGATGATGTCTAAGCCCAAACAATTGAATATATGAAGTCCTTTTTCCATTAAAGTGTAAATTGGAGTTAAGGAAACCGGTCGCGTGCTTCCCTACCTCAAACGAGACTTTCTAACAACTAAAAGCTCGTTTTCTTTGATCAAGTTTCATTGTCTACTTCATCTCTTTTGCCCCTAATCATTTTTGTTCTGGTAATGTTGTTTTGGGAATACTATCATCAAACTTTATGTTTAGTAGGGCAATGTGGATTTAGAGGGTTAGCATGAGGCAAACACCCTCTCTAAAAATGAAAATTTTCAAATCTCTAGTTACAACTTTTGATATTTTCCTAACTTACCTTATTGCAATTTGTATACCTTTTATTGGACCAAACATTAATAAAAAAACTAATATTGAGTTCTCCCAAAAAAAAAAAAAAAAAAAACCTAAAAAAAAAAAAATTAAAAAAAAAAAACCGAAAAAACCCGAAAAAGAACGAAAAAAAGAAAAAGAGTAAACAAAAAAAAAAAAAAAAAAAAAAAAAAAAAACCAACACAGATCTGCGAAGACAGGAANTTAATAAAATAAAATAAAATAAAACGTTTACTAGTACACCACTACTACACCCACAAAGAAAGCTTCACCATCACGCTACATTTAGATCATCCCACCTATAAAACCTCCCTTTTACCCTCTTTCCCCTTTCCTTTGGCTGCTCACCCTTCACCATAAACCCATTAAACCCTCAATAAACCCTTCAAACAAAACCCCCCCAATTTTTTTCCACACAAATTCGCAATTCACAATCCGATGAATGGGAGACCCTAAAGCGACGTCGTCTTCACCACAGCCACCATCATCATCCTCAACATTACCCCCAGGTTGCCGATTTTACCCTTCAGAGGAGCAACTAATCTCCTACTACCTCCACCACAAGAACAACAACCCTCCTTGTACCAATGTACGTTACGACACTATACGCGATATCAATTTGTACGATTATAACCCCTTTGATATGCCGGAAATGACTTGTTTTCGGTTTGGGTATCGGGGGCAGAGGCGTCATTGGTACTGCTATACTGCTGCGGTTGGTGGTGAGGGGGATGAGCGGGAGAGGAGGCGGGCTGGGTTCGGGTTTTGGAAGCGGAAAGGGAGGGTTAGGGATGTGATGAGTTGTAATGGTGGCAAGGGTATTTTGGGAAGAAGGAAATGTTTTATTTTTTATATGGAGAAGTATAAGGGTAGGAAATTTGTTAGAACTGATTGGTTGATGTATGAGTATGCTCTTCTTGATAATCTTAAGGTACCAACCCAATTGCTTGTTTCAATCTTTTTAGGTTTTTTTAATTGTATTTTTCTATAATTGAATTCTTAATGTTAATTGTGTTCGCTGTTTTGTTGCTTAATTGTTGTTTAATTCCGGCTTTTGGAAGTGCCCTTTAAAGGATATATAAGCAGATTGTGATTTAGAAGTTGAAGTTGATTATATTATAGAACAATCTCTTTTGTAAGACGGTTTTACATTAATATTGTGCATAATGAATCCCAATTACATAGAACATGACCCATAGGAGTTATAAAGTAGTTATTAGAAGGATGTGTTTTACAATATAGGATTGTGATTTGATTATAGAAAATGGTTAGTTATTTTGGGACAACCCAAATTGGGAGTGGCATTGTATTGGATTTGTTTCCCATTAAGGGTATATTTGGAGAAAGCATTGTGCAAAACATTAATAGGATTTGTATTGAGGAATATTGATTTTGTGGTGGAATTTGGTTTTGTTTATCGAAAGATTGGCTTTATTATAAGAGGTATAAACCGTAAAGGTTGTCTCTTATACACCTTGAGTCTTGGTGTTCCATATGAGAGAGGTTAAAATGTTGTCTTCTTGGATGTGGGGAATGGGTCAGTTGGCTACGATATGGTGATATCAAAGTGTACTCAAACCATTCTTTTGGATTTAGGAGATGAAAATTATGGAGTAATTAAGTTGTTTATCGGTGTGTCTGGATTTCATGTGCTTAATTTGATGAGTAGGGAGTGGAACTATAGTACTAAAGGTGCTTGTTTGGCTTGCTGTGATATATGCTCAATACAGTTAGTTATCATAGTCAAAATGCTTATATACAGCCATACAGGTGATATGTGAGTGGGAGCATATCTTGCATTTATGGTTTTAGTGTACAAAACCTTGTAATCTTGGATATGAAAGTGCGATAAACAAAGGAAAATGTAGATGCTTAACAAAAGAAGAAGCATACGAATTAAATGGAAAGAGACTAAGTGTCAAGATCCCAAAATGAGATTAAGAACACCGGGATTGATATGAGTCATGTATGACCAGACCTTGGTTGTGCTCGGACTAGGTTTGGGCCCCTAGACAACCTTGTCTCTGTCAAAGGCATGAACCTCAGCACGTAGTTAAGGTATCAACAATGGGGTTAAGATACTTTCTGACTCAAAGAAATCCCAAGTAAACGGGAGTCAAAAGTTGAAATTTTTGACTTCTTGGATCAATAATACATACTTATTCCTTATCCACAGTATATAGAAATACTAATATCCCTAGGTTAATGTGAACTTATCCTAATGACCTAATCTATAATTTAGTAAAATAACATCCCCAACCCCAAATTATCTGGAATGAATATGAATATATCTTGCATTGTCCTTGTAGTAGGATTTGCATTGCTTAGTCTGTATAAGAGCTTGTGGCACATAAAAAATCCCCAGACCACACTTTGCTTGATGCCTAAACTTTAGTTTAATCTAATGAGTTCAAATTGTTCATTTGTCGATCGTTTCATCCAGTAAGCACGCTTTTCCTGCTGATACAGAATAAGGGGAGCCTGGCCTAACCATTTGTTGCCAGCATCACCAGTATTCAATCTCTCCCTAGAGTTTTTTACAGTCACCAAGGGGAGGCTACTGGTGGTGGTATTTCCACCAGCTCTCATCTTTTGCATAAACTTGATTTAGTTATTTTGATCAAAAGTAAATAAGCTTTCTGACCAAGGCCTTGTTTGAATAGAGTGACTTGGAGGGAAATGGAGTAGAGGGAGCCATTTTCCCTCCTCCAAGGCAAAACAATATCCCTCCAACATAGGAGAGATTTGAGAAGATTGTGTCCAAACACACCTACTCCATTCTCCCTCCCTTTCCTTTCCCTGCCCCCTTTTTTCTTTCCCTCCAAAGTTGTATCCAAACACAGCCTAAGTTTACTTTCCCATTACTGCCACTTTCCACTTGCTTTTTACAGTTGTGCTGTTGAAATTTGAATGTTATATTGGACAATCATTGCAGGCTTCTTTCGTTGTCTGCCGAGTTTTTGTTAAATCACGGCATCGAAATAGCATTTCAGAACATGCTTTAAGCTCATGTGGTGAGGAGAGTGTTGCCACTGTACGTCATATAGGTATTCAGCATGATGGCAGTGCTCTCCATCTCGTGGATGAAGAAAAACATGACTATGCTAATGAGACGACTGTTGGTGGAGCAACAGGACTGATTGTGGAGATGCAGCCGAACAATTTGGTGATTTCCCTTGTCCTTATTGCAATTTCCTCTCCTTACTGCTTTTCATGGGTCATGTCTTTTTATTAAGGTAATTCGCAGGGCTGATTTTTGGATGATTGTCTTGTTCTTTTTGGCCTTTTAATATACACGTAACTAATAGGCTATCTGTATCTAGGTTCGTAAGCATGAACTAGAACTTAAAACGAAAGGCTCTTCATGAATGCTGGTCACAATTGAGGATTGTAATGCACTTTTTACCCTAGCCGTAGGATGCACATTTCTCAAGTTATAGGTACATCTTGTTCCACCACCATCCCAAGAAAAAGATCCCCATTGAGATAGACACTGACTTTGAATTTGCAACGGAGTTACAATAACCTGTGTTTTTTGTCTTAAGATTTAACTTGAGGCTGGCAGGGATGCTACTGAGAGCGTTTTGGGTTGTGTGATAGTGAGAATAAGTAAAAGCACTGTCTGCGATGGGAGAATGTGGGCAACTTAAAGTGGCTGTGTGGATAGTTATGTTGTACGTGATTATGTAATCTGGTAGGTGAATGCCAAATAGTGTTAATGCAGTCATCTTGGAGATATTGGAGCAGTGTGATCATAAAATAAAATTTGTTGATACCCTTTTGCTTTAAATTATAAATCGTGTCACCAAGGTCACAAATTTGTTAGTTGTTCTGGATCCTTTTTCCTTATGGCATTTGCTAATAGAGTTAGGTAGCTCTCTTGTCTGAGATTTTTTTTTACATTTACCTTTAAGCTCCCAATCCTACTCCTTCTTCCCTCTCAAATTTCATTTCAAGTCTGATGTCTCCATTGGTAAAGGTTCTCCCATTGTTGTATCGAACATTTGGGGTGATTGGAGACTTGGAGTTATGTGATGTGTCTGAAGTTTCATGATATATTCTCAGTGTTTATAAGGTATTGGAAGTACTAGGAGTCTAGGAGTGAGACTTTTGGAGATCTAGTTAGGCGTAAATCGTGTAATTGTGGACCCTGTGGCTCTTGTGACTTATGGTGAAACTATGTAAGGATTTATGGAGTTATACAGTGGGTAGAATTAAGGACCTTGAGTTTCTTTGGTTCCCCAGGCATCTCTTTCATTTGTGCATTACCTAGAGGATAAAGCCTTCTTTGGCGGAGTCGCTACTTCTAAACCTTGCCTGTTTCATATGCACACACATTGACAAACATGTGTCTCCAAGGTAATAAGTTAATTCCTGCTCGCATCATCGTCATTTTGGTGAAGGATTTTAAAGAACTTTTGACATTAGTATGGCAAGTATGGCAACATCATCTTCCTTGCATTCTCAATTGCTAATATAGAATACCAAAAACCATGTAAATTGAAACACCAAATTCAGGAAGGAGTCTACCTCTGCGACTGATATTTAATAAGCCTAGGTTGGTAAGAATCAGAATTTTATTATAAACATTTCATATTATTCTGTTATGTCAACAACAGGTAACCTCACTTGGGCTTGCTGGCAGCACTAATTTGTTGGTTGATTCAGTTACTGCTGAGCAATTAGTATCCATCCTAGAAGGAGACTTTCTAGAACTGGACGATCTTATTTGAAGATGTTTATAGCTAAACTATTCAAGATGAAACAAAATTAGCTTGTCCGCTTTGTAATATAGTGGAAATACCCCAAAAGTCTGAAACAAGTGGTTCTCACTTAAACATGCTGCAACGTCAACAACAAAAGCAGGTTTTTGCGTAGAACCTGCATTGGTGGACTTCTTCATGGCGTGGCTAAATGAAATGCTGTAAATAACCGTAGAGTTTGCCGGTATTGTGTGAAAGTGTATTTAAGAAACATGGAAGGTATCATCTAAATTAGAAGAGTGTGATGTCGGGATTCTCTTACTTGGTAAAGGTAATCTGTGTTTATGGTGAATAATGTTTCCCCTTCTTCCTTGCCTTGCAACTCATCTTTCTAATAAATGTGCAGATTTTCATCAGCAACTGCTCATCTACTCCCAAGCGTGTCATCGTAATTCATTACACAACTTTATTGTGTAAGGTTGAAGTGTTTGGAGGCAAGACTGAATTGGAATGCTTTCTGGCTTCCCCAATTTTTATATGGCTTTTCTTAAGGAGTATGTTTTCAACTGCTCGTCCTTTCAGCTATGTTTATTGATCTTGATGGTTCTGTTTCTCTCAGCTAGCTATTTATTTCCGTCTTGACAAATTCACATTAGGGGCACTTGTTGTTTGTCTTAGGTTTGGTTTTGGGATGGACCACCTTGTGTGCTCGTCCGTTTGTATTCTGAATGGTCCTTACGACTTGTGAGGTTGGCAGAACTTACTTGCTACATACAGGAGAACTGATAGTTTCTAAAATTTAGAGGCTAAAGGATGTTATTATGATTCGGGACGCTGTCTCTTGAAATGTCCTATAACTCCAATTAGAGCCAATGCATATCTATATATCGAGTCTCCAACCGTTTTCTCTCCTTGATGTGTTGACTTTTTTTTAACCACCCTTTCATCACAATGCTATAAATCTATAAATGACTTTCTAACTCGTTCTATAAAGTAAAATTTGGGATGTGAAAGTTGGTCAACCTTTATTGATTCTCCTTTAGAGTCATCGAGAGTTGTATATTGTTTGTGACTAGATTTCATCTCATCTTTTATAGAATCATAAGTCTTATCATTATACGTTGTTTGAATGTCATACTTGGTTTTGCTGCGTTCATTGTAAGCCATTCAAGGATTGAATAACCCAGGAACGGTTAGAAGGCCCCATCAATGGCTTGTTCTCCGTTATGCTGTGAAATACTAGATTCCTCAATGTCTATTTATTCTGTGAGGAGTATTATTTTAATCAAAGGGAAACGGATGACTGAGACGGAGGGAGGGAGGGAGTATTTCACGAGAGCTTGAGTTTGTGTTTCTGGCAAACATATATGGTATTAAAATGCAAGTTTGTCGTTCTGTAATGCCACAACTTAAAAATGATAGAGGCATGTTCAGAAGATGTAGGTGAAACTTGCACACTGAAACAAGTCTCGCGGTAGAGCTATCGTCTGGTTACAATTCACTTGGAGAGTAAGATTGAGAGTCATCAGGAGTTATCTATTGTGATTCTTTAGTAACTCCATTTAATTTCCATCCTTGGGAGATTATTATTATGCATCCTCTTAACTGTTCCACTCAATTTTGCTATGGACCCTAAGCCATTCGGATGTAAACCTCTACCATCCAAATTCGCCCTCTCTTCTAATATCTCCCAAATTGCATACACACACACACACACACACTCAATAGTTGAAGCAATAGCACAGGTTAAAGGATTTTCATCCCTTCTTTCTAACTGGGGAAGCGAGTTGTCAGATGTATCGCATCTAGGCGGATGCAGCTTGGTGCAAGGAACGTAGGGCGTGCTGTTAGGCTGTTAGCTGGATAAAACACAAGACTTGTTTCTCTTGGATATAAATCAACTTTATGTTTCTCGTCCTCGTTGCAAAACACTCCTATTTTTCTCTTCCAGCTTCCAACCACCTTACCCTCCCACCATAACCTACAGTAGACTGTCACACCTAGAACACCATCACCCTCAATATACTAAACCAGAGAGTGTTGGCTTCAGTACCAACTTCAATCACCCATACCGCATTCATGCTGACAGCCTACGACCGTGTTCCTGGCTACTCAGGGGGCCAGGAAATTAGACTGTCAATGGGGATTAGCAGAAATGAATGGCTAATGTGAATGGTTGGAATAAGGGAGAATGTTCTAATAATAATAAAAACTCTAAGCTAGAGTGCTTAAATTCTTTTAACGATTGGATTATGCTTGGTGGACTCATATAGTTACAAACGTGATAAATCAAGTAATACCGTATTATTAACATTACTAATTAATAATACGAAGTACAAATAAGCATTGTTGTCGGAATCCTGATTCGACGATTTTACGATCTAAAGACGCATGATCGATTCCAGATCTTACGATTCTATTATAATTGTAAAATCTTACGATCCTATTTGTTTGAAAATTTCAAGGGGTAGGATTATAATACGATCCTACGATCGGGTTTTACGAAAAAAGAGTAAATATATATTTTATATAATAACATTGTAAAATCCGAATCTTGTATAGGTTGTAGAAACATATTCATAACAATGACACCAAAATTATTATTATTAATCACAATAATTTATGAATAAATATTTATAAATATGTATTTTGATCTTCAATTTTATGTTTTTACCACATAAAAACTATATTTAGCTAGTTTGTAGAATTTTATGATCCTACAATTCGATTCTACCGATTCGATTCTACCTATTCCATCGATCGAAAGTAGAATCCCGATCCCGACAACATTGCTAATAAGTAATAAGTTACATGACCAAATTAGGATGAAACTTACTTGTCTACCGTTTAGGGTCTCTTATTTACTCGCACCTAAACGGTTTAATAATGATTTTATTTATATTAATATTTCAAACTATGTTCGGACCAAGGCTTGGTATTTTTTTTTTTGCTGTTGTAATAATGAAATCTCCCCATTAACGGAATCCTTAATTGCTTGAATTGGGACGTTAAGACGATCATTAAGTAGAAGATAAATTCGGGACCTTGAAAAGAATTAGAGAAGGCTCAAACTCATATCATGCATTGATGACTTGATGGAAGTAAGACTGTAAATGATTTGAGCTGGCTTGTAGAGTCCTCGAAATCAGTTCGGTCAAAGTTCGGCTTGAAATCGGTCAAAGCTGATTCCAAGCCGATTTCGAGCAGAGGTGGACCAAATCCGAGCCGCTTTCGAGCTTAGTAGAGATCGAATTGGAAATTATTATTATTATTATTATTATTATTATTATTATTTTAGCATTTCACAGTTGTTTTTGTTCTTAATAAAATGTTATTTTAACATTTACTCCCTCCTATTCTTAATAACCCTCCCCTTTTAGGGAGGGCACGGAAATTAAGGGAGGGGAGTATTAAATGGTAAAGTATTGTAGTGGGGTCGGAGATTGGAGAGAGGGAAGATATTATGTGATTAAAATAAGTATTGTTGTGGGGTAAGGTAATTAAAATAAGTATTGTTGTGGGGTAAGGTGATTAAAATAAGATAAATTATGAGTATTGTGGGGTATTGTTGTAGGGTGGAGTGATTAAAATATGTATAAAAGTTTACCAAATA
>LHUT01005344.1:0-10289 GCA_001412135.1 Silene latifolia subsp. alba | reverse complement strand
TCTAAAACCCTATTGTCTTATATGGTATCAGCTAGTCTACATCGATTCAACTACCTCCGACCAAAACGCAACCCCTTCAAACGCTCAAAACACCAACTCCCTCACCCGTCCTTCACCATGACCACCACTCAAACTGAATCAACCATTCCCAACCCCCATGATGCCGCAGCACCCTTGACGGCACCCAACCTAAGCCACGTTGTCAAACTAAACTCCCAAAACTATACCACATAGAGATTTCAACTTACCAATATCCTATTTGGATTAAGCCTGTTAGGCTTCCTTGACGGCACACAACCCGCGCCTGCCGCCACCATTGTCGATGCTAACAAACAGGAATCACCAAACCCGGCCTATATGTCTTGGTTGAAACAAGACGGGCTCATACTCGGTGCCCTTATGGGTACCATAACCTCGGCCCTTCAAACCTTAATTGTTAGGGCCAAATCCGCGAAGGAAGCTTGGGACATACTTTCCCAAAACTATGCCAATCCATCGCGCATTCACATACAACAAATAAAAACCAAATTCGACTCGATTTCCAAAACCACAGACCAAACAATTACCGAGTATATTCACTCGATAAAAGCTTGTGTGGATCAACTAGCTCTTATGGGCAAAATTCTTGATCCCGAAGACGTGATTTCGAGAGTCCTTAATGGCCTCGATTACGAACTCTATAAATCAGTTATTGACCAAGTTCGAGCCCGCGACACACCAATCCCGTTCGAAGTGCTCCATGAAAAATTGTTACAGCAAGAATTGATCATTCAACAAAACCCATCCACCAATCATAACCATTACCAACCCTGCTTTCAAAAACCAATATCACCATCGCTTCACCAATCGCTCCACCATTAACTATAACAACCAGTCCCAGTCCGTTGCTCCACCACACCACCAATCCAACCCACGACCATTCAAAGGACGGTGCCAATGGTGCCGCGAAACAGGCCACGTTATTGCTCAATGCCCCATCTTTCGCAAGCTATTTCCCCACATCACCTTCCCTGCCCCACCACCAAATCGCTACCACCAATCTTCTCCTTAAGCCCATGCCGCAGCCATACCCGCTGGTTACTCGGCACCTAACCCAAATTACCTATTGGATAGCGGTGCAAGTCACCATGTGACTCATGACCTCGATACACTCGCTTTCCATTCACCATACTCCGGCCTCGATGAGCTCCTGATAGGAGATGGTTCCGGCCTCCCCATCGCTAACACAGTTAAACTCAATCTCAATGGTATTAATTTATTTAACGTCCTTCACGTTCCGAAAATATCGCGTAATATTATTTCGATATCTCAACTGTGTCGAGACAATAAAGCTTGTCATATTCTCACAAAATTGTTTCTTTGTTAAGGCGATGGCAACGGAAACCACGCTTCTCCAGAGCCGAGTTAGAGACGGAATTTATGAGTGGTGTCCTCCGCAACCACGAGCCTACAACGCCACCACAGGAACCACTCCGTTGTCCTTACATCATAGGCTAGGTCACCCCTTATATGATGTAATGAAAACTATCAATAAAGATTTGAATTTTTCTATTAGCAATTTTGACCCTCATATGATGTAATGAAAACTATCAATAAAGATTTGAATTTTTCTATTAGCAATTTTGACCACTGTGCATCGTGCAACATCACAAATAGCAAGAAATTACCGTTTTCACTTTCTTCATTTCGAACCACTGACTCGTTACAACTAATGTTTTCGGACCTTTGGACGAGTCCAGTACCTTCGTTTGATCATTACAAGTATTATGTTATATTCGTCGATCATTTTAGTAAGTATATTTGGATGTATCCGCTTAAAATAAAATCCGACACAAACCAAGTTTTTCTTCAGTTTAAAGCAATTGTCGAAAAACACTTTGATAAACCAATTAAACATTTCTTTTCCGATAACAGAGGAGAATATGTTAAATTAAATACTACCCTCCTTAATAACGGAATTTCACACTCAACGTCTCCTCCACATACTCCCGAACACAACGGATATGCCGAAAGACGACATCGTCATATAGTTGAAACGGGCCTCGCTCTCCTTAAACATGCTAATCTACCCACCAAGCATTGGCCATTTGCGTTTAGTACCGCCACCTACCTTATAAATCGACTTCCCACTCGATCACTAAAAGGTAAGTCACCATACCTTGTACTTCATAATAAACAACCAGACTATACAAACCTCCATAATTTTGGCTGCTTATGTTACCCTTGGTTAAGGCCTTACACCAAACACAAGCTGGAAGACCGCTCCATTCCATGCGTATTTGTTGGTTACTCTACCACTCAAAGTGTCTTCCATTGTCTTGACCCAAAGACCCACCGTATCTACACCTCTCGCCATGTAAAATTTTATGATGACATATACCCTTTCGCTACCATATCAACCACTCCCTCGCAATCCCCTACCACAGACGAATGGACTACATTATCCCTCCATATTCTCCCCCCTAACACCTCCCCGCCACCAGTCACCTCACCCATTCGGTCTCAGCCATCACACCCCCAACCACCCGTCACCCTAGTCTACTCTCGTCGACCCACCTCTACATCCCATCCCTCTGTTGAACCCCCCTCGACAACCCCTATCACACTCGAACCCATTATTATCCCTTCGCCAATTGCCAACCCCATCGACACCCCCATCGACACTCCCCTTGAACCTCCTGCCACTACTCCCACAACGCCCTCCACTACCCCTCCTCCAAGCTCATCTCGTCAAAAGGACAAACCACCCCTACCAACTAAAATTGTCACCACCCGACTCGATAACAACATTCGTAGGCCAAACCCAAAATATGCCAAGCTCGCTCTCAAAACCACACTACCCACCGAACTTCCCAACACCATAAAACAAGCACTCGTCCTCCCCCACTGGCGGCAAGCCATGCAGGATGAATACGATCCTCTAACTCACAATAATACATGGACCTTAGTTCCGCGCTCGATCGCTCAAAACATCGTTGGATGTAAATGGGTATTTCGCAATAAATTCAATCCCGATGGAACCTTAAAACAGCATAAGGCCAGCCATGTTGCAAAAGGCTTCCATCAACGACCCGGCATTGACTACACTGAAACCTTTAGTCCCGTTGTAAAACCCACCACAGTTCGTCTCATTCTCTCTCTCGCTGTAACCAAAAATTGGCCCCTCAGGCAACTCGACGTTAACAACGCATTCTTGCAAGGCAACCTTACAGATAATGTTTACATGACTCAACCACATGGGTTTGTTAATCAAACCAATCCCGACTTTGTTTGCAAATTAAATAAAGCAATCTATGGACTAAAAAAAGCTCCCCGAGCTTGGTACACCGAACTCAAAACCTACCTCACCACTGTCGGTTTTAAGCAATCTATTTCCGACCCCTCACTCTTTATTTTACAACAACCTACACTTACCTTATACATGCTTATCTATGTCGATGACATTATAATTACAGGACCTGACCCCTCGCACCTACAAAACTTCATTAATAAACACTCCACCAGATTCTCCTTAAAAGACCTTGGACCCATATCCTATTTTCTAGGCATCGAAGTTACACCGAATACACTTGGCATTCACCTAAGTCAATCGAAATATATTCAAGACCTCCTTACAAAATACAAAATGGCAGATGCCAAACCAAATACAACACCTATGGCCACATCACCGCCTCTCATTCGAGAAGATCAACATCCCATTCACGAACAATCCACCTATAGAGCCATCGTCGGGAGTCTCCAATATCTATCTCTCACTCGACCCGACATTGCCTTCGCTGTCAATCGATTAGCACAATTTCTCCACCATCCCACCTCGAACCACTGGATGGCCCTCAAACGCCTTCTACGATATCTTCAAGGATCTCAAACCCATGGAATTCAATTATTCAAAGACACACCTCTTTGTCTACATGCCTACTGTGATGCAGACTTCGGCGGTGACAAAGATAACTACCTCTCCACTACCGGTTACATTACCTATCTCGGACGCAACTCCATTGCCTGGTCTTCCAAGAAACAAAAAGGAATTGCTCTCTCAACAACAGAAGCCGAGTTTCGAGCCATTGCCTCTGTCACCACGGAAACATTGTGGCTTCGAAATCTCCTCTCGGAATTGCACATTCACGTTACAAAATCTCCTGTGATATTTTGCGACAACATCTTTGCTACACTCTACGCCAAGAACCCGGTCTTCCACTCGCGCATGAAACACATGGCCATATCCTTCCACTATGTCAAGCAACAACTTCAGCTTGGTCAAGTACGCATCTCTCACATCGCCAGCAAGGATCAACTCGCAGACATTCTCACTAAGCCGCTACACAAACATCAATTCCATGAACTACGTGACAAGCTTGGTCTTCTCACAAGATCGTCCAACTTGAGGGGGCGTATTAACAATATCTCAACTACATGATATTCCCATATCTCTCACACAATAATATCTAGCAAATCAAATCAATTTAGTTGTCAATATATTTGTAATAATAGCAATAGCATATTGTATTCTGTAATTAGGTGATTACATTAGGCTCCTTCCCTTATTTACACAAGTATAGCTCACTATATATATGTATATGCATCTTGACAGTAAACACATTTTTCATTCATCTAAAACCCTATTGTCTTATACCCACGCCCGTGGTTACCCGTGACCTTAAACACCCCCTATTTGTGACGATTAGAAGTAAAAGAATAGGAAATGTAGTTGCACCTACTGCACCACAATAACAAAAGTAGATAAGCACATAAACATATGCTCGAATCGGATCAGTCGCATTCCACCCTTCAATCATAATTAATCACAAAACGTACTGGCTAGTCAAACAACAGGAGGAAAGCTTAGCAAACAACACCAGGGTTTCATATTCTCGAATCGGCTCAAAGGTTAATGTGTGCAAACCTTAGATTAAACTTAACGATAAGCTCCAGGTTATATGATACTCATTTGTCTATGTGGATAATGATAGGCGCCACCTATCATTATCGCTAAGCAAACATCAAAAGGAAAGATCAGAGTAGCAATTGTTGTAACTGCAGTTGGTTGAATAACAGCCGCAGGTTCTTCGCCAAAGCTGCAGCATATGTAGCAGAAACTCGAATGGTTTTTGACATGTATCGTTGTTTCATCGTGAAAGTAGGAATAAGAAATATATTAGCAATAACAATCATGAAGAATCTAAGAAAACGCGAAAAAGAAATATAAAGTACTTATGTATACCACAAAAACTTATATCTGCCGAAATCTAGCGACTGTCGGGACAAATATAAATCAGCTACGACAATATACTAGGAACAATACGTATCCTCACTGAAGCCAAAGAACTAATCGAACAACAAGAGGGATATGCTAGGAATAATATGTATCCCGGCTAATCGAGCAACAAGAGGGGTGAGTAGCCCATTGACATATCTTTTGTTGGTTAGGTAACAGCCGGAGGTTCTTCATCGGATATCCCTCAAATCATGGGCTCAATATCCTTTGGACAACACCAAGCTTTCGGAATACTTTTCCAAATCTAAATGGGAGCTCATAGATTTATTGAGCTCATGGACTTGGCAAGTAGTTATATTATAAGCCTTGTTCTTATAAATAAAATAGCCACCATCCCTTTCACAATAGAAAATCCTTCTTACTAAAGACACGACATCAAACAACTGACAACCATCCCGACTTGATTGCCCAGAGAACCATAGAGTGAGTCCATGGCCCCTTTTCGTTGTCCTGTTCTAGCACCCATATGCTGGAAGTTACCTCAGAAATACTGAAAACCGCTAACGACCCCCCAAGAAAAAAAAGGAACCTCAGGTAGCCTCTTTCGTCCAATCTAAATGGCAGTTCCAAAAAGGTAACATTTTCCGTATCAAAGTCAAAGGAAACAAGATGAGTTATTGCACGCATGTGGTTATGATTTTGTCCCAGCCAGTATCCTGCCCCTCGAAAGAAAACAGCAGTTCGTAGAGAATAAAACGGCACAATCGTATGGCAAGTGTTGTACAAATTAGCGACATTGAGGGGATCTTTTCTAACGGTTCATTGTTGATCACGAAGTGCATAAACTGCATAATACATATTTCTAGGCTCTTTACCCTGACAAAAGTCAAATGCAATCTCAACCACTTTATAATCCCGACTCTTAGGGGCGAACCCAAACAAATACCTAGGACCGAAATAACAAGGGGGAAGTGGACTCGCGAGAAGAACCAACGATTTGTAAATAGAAGGATTCCACAATCTTAATCCAAAATAAAATAGATAAAAATAGCAATCGGGATGGAGAAAGTATTTTTACTTTTTACTTTTTTGCATTTAATTATATACGAAGTA
Source organism: Silene latifolia subsp. alba (assembly GCA_001412135.1). Lineage (NCBI taxonomy): Eukaryota > Viridiplantae > Streptophyta > Magnoliopsida > Caryophyllales > Caryophyllaceae > Silene > Silene latifolia. Next base: position 3,961 of record LHUT01005344.1, on the reverse strand, counting down.
CTATTTTTGGGTTTTTAATTTTATCTCGGAAAATGAGAAAAGAATTTAGAGTATTTCTAAAATATTTCATTTTAAAGAGTGGAAATTTGACATGTTTGCCTATGATGCAGCAACAGATGCTTCCAAGAGGGAGTGTTTACGGATACCCACCTGGCTATAACATGTCCGAGGTCCCAATTCCTGAAGCTATGCTTCCAACATATGACATGGGTGGCATGCCTTCACATGATACTGAAATGGCGCAGCCTGTCCCGATTACTGCTTTAGCAATTACATTGGCTAACTCATCTCCAGAACAGCAGCGGACGATGCTAGGAGAAAGCTTGTACCCACTATTGGACGCCATAGAGCATGAGAATGCAGCAAAGGTGACAGGTATGTCTCTTGAGATGGACTAGCCAGAAGTTTTGCACTTGCTCGAATCCTTAAATGCTTTGAAGACCAAAGTTTCTGAAGCAATGGAAGCACTTCGGACTGTCGCCCAATAAGGTTCCAATCCTGCTGATAAGCTTGCTTCTGTCACTCAACGACACCTTAGTTTCTTCACAGCCAGGAAGCTACAGTAGTGAGGGGGAGCCATAGCAGCAGCAGCGTACATTCAAACCTGATTAATTGTGGCTGCTGCGATATATGGCTCCCTCTCCCACTGCTGCAGCTTCCAAGTTAGTGATATGATTATTTTTGGTGCAGTATTATTCAAGCATGCTTTTCTTGTTAGTCCCTTTCTCAATCATTTTGGTTACCGCAAATAATAAAAACGGTAAACAAATGATCAGGACACTGTAAAAAGAGTGATTGATTTTGGTACCTGCAATTCTATGACATGGGTTCACCAGACCTGAATGTACTGAAGTGCGATTTTTACTGATTTTAGTGATGTTCAGTGATTCAGTATGATAAATCTGCCTTTATACAACTCTGCAGAAACAATTCAACCTTAAGATGAGTAGTGTTTCGATTTTCGACTAACAACACTCCTCATTCGTCCGACTTGGCCCTTTTTAAGTGTTCTACTTCAGGGCAATGAAATTGAAGCAATTTCATTTGTTGACAGGTGATCCCAAAATTTCGGGTGCTATGTACCCAAAAGCCAGCACATAGCAAAAGCCAAAACATAACAAATGAATCACTCATACAAGATGTGAAACTTCAAATCGTCATTTGTAGCTCAGATTCGAAAACAAGTCTCAAATATTTATGGTTTCTCACGAGATTTCTGCTAGCATGACACAATTAGTAGCCAGAAAAAATTAAGTAACAAAGTCAGATCAGTTGTACCAATGTTACACTGCTCAGCATGCAAGCACATTCATTCACACGAGTAATTTTACAGACGCACAAGTTATCCAACCTTAGATTAACTCTGAAGAAGGACAACGAGTTTCATATGCAGCATATGTAACAGACATACATATACTGATATACATATTTAGGACACCAGTCACACCACAGAACTTACAAGTTACAACCCCATACTGCAGAATTCTAAGCGTACAAAGCCGATGAACTGCCATAGACGAAAAAAAGCTACAAGCCTAGAACAATACGCTAGCTAGGAATAGTACAAATTAGGAACACGTAGCAATTGACATATTTATGGTAGGTTGACTAACAGAGTAACAGGTAACAGCCAGAGGTTCTTCCAAAATACCAGTGGTAAGATGGACATCGGCTCATTCAAGGGAAAACCCTCAAATCGCGTGCTCCATATCCTTTGGACAACACCAAACTCTCCGCATACATTTCTAGTTGTAAATAGCGGCTTATAAAACCTTCAAACTCCTGCACTTCACAACTAGCTATATTATACGACTCATTCCGACAAATAAAATAGCCACCATCACTCTCACAAAAGAAAACCTTTTCTTTTGAACCATCGTACTTCTTGAACAAATTATAACCATCCAAACTTGATTGCCCGGAGAACCATATAGTCCATGGATTCCTTTTCTTGTGCTGTTCCAGCACCCATATACTGGAAACTACCTCAGAAATTCTAAATATCGCTAGTGATTCCCCAAGAAGAAACAAAAGCCTACATGAGCCTCTTTCTTCCTCCCAACTAGATGGCAGTTCCGAAAAAGCAATTTCTTCGGTATCAAAGTCAAAGGAACCAAGATGAGTAAATTGAAACCTATCTTTATTAATATTCCCAAGCCAATATGCCACTCCTTTCAAGAAAATAGCAGCCGATACAGAATAAAATGGCTGAAACATATCAATAGTGTTCGGAAAACTGATATTCAACCCATCATTTCTAACAGTCCATTGTTGACCACGGAGTGTATACACTGCAACATACATTATTCTAGGCTTTTCACCCACATTCTTTTCCAATGCAATCGCAACGACTTTATAATCCTTAATAACAGGAGCATATCCAAACACATATACACAATCATTAAGCAAAGACGAGGGAAATGGGCAAGCGGGAATTACCAATGATTTACGAATACAAGGGTTCCACAATCTCAATTCTTTGTGGTACAGAAGACAACCATCGTTTCTACTAACAAGGAACAACCCATTACAACTACCGATTCTACGGTACGAATACAAATCAGCTTTCCTGAAAATGCGATCGGTTTCTTCAAACGTTTCGGCATGACGAACTATCAACAAACACCCTGTTCCTCGATATTCACGGTATTCCAAACAATCGAGGACTAATAATGATTTATTATTATTTCCAAAATTGGGGTTTTGGGAAAGTTGAAACACAAAATGAATAAAATAAGGATCGTCAATAATAGAGCACCAAGATTTACATACGCACCTGAATTTTAATAGGCTTTTCGCCGGTAATTTAGCCAATATTTGAGTCCAAATTTCGAGTGGGAAGAAGTTGAATACTGAAATATGGGTGAATTGATTGTTACTACTGGATGAATTTTGGGGATTGGTCATTATTTATAACCTAATTTTTGGAAAAATGGGGAATTCGATTTTGGATTGAAGGGATGATCACAAGTACTCCGTATATAATCTAATTTTCAGGTGTAGGATCATAAGAAATCATGGAAATAATAATAGTGTTCATAATGGAAGTCCAGCTATGGAAGCCACTTCCACCTGATAGATAGTGTGGGAGTTGGTAGAAATTTGGAGCTGTCATATTTGTCTGAGCTACAACGCCTACAAGCCAACAAATTAAAACCTTTATATCCTTCAATAAATTTGTGATCTTACATAAACCGTTTTACATAAATATTATTGTAAAATTAAGTGATTATTTATAGAAGATTGATTCTTTGTCCCATTTAAAAAAAAAAAGTATTAACATTAGAGTTGTTTATGGGTTGTCCTGTTCATTGAACCCGATCCATCCCGCCTGCTAAAAAAATGGGTCTGGACAAGGCATTGTAAGAAAAATACAAAGACCCAGCCCGCTAACCTGCTTTCCTGTGGGCCAAAAATTAAACGTGAGCCCAGCCCATGTCCAGCCCAAACCCGCATTTGAATACCTCTAATTAAAATCTACAAAATTCTACTAATATGACTTCCACTAATTACCATTTTTCATAACAAGGGTATTAAAGTCTTTTGTTATATGATTTTCGAATAAGATATTGTAAAACCGTTTTATAGGAGACTAAGGCCCTGTTCTTTCTGGTTTTTAGAGCTGAACTGAACTGAGCTGAACTGAATGGAGCTGAGCTAAGCTGAACTGAACTGAATGGTGTTTTATAGGAGACTAAGGCCCTGTTCTTTCTGGTTTTTAGAGCTGAACTGAACTGAGCTGAACTGAATGGAGCTGAGCTAAGCTAAGCTGAACTGAACTGAATGGAGCTGAGCTGAACTGAACTGAGCTGGACTGAACTGAATGGAGCTGAGCTGAACTGAACTGAACTGAATGGAGCTGAGCTGAACTGAACTGAATAGAGCTGAACTGAACTGAACTGATTGGAGCTGAATTGAACTGAAGTAATATTAATATTATTATTAATATTAATACTAATAC
>LHUT01005343.1:0-12861 GCA_001412135.1 Silene latifolia subsp. alba | reverse complement strand
TCCCATAAGTTCAGTTCAGTTCAATTCAATTAAAATCCTATAAGTTCAGTTCTGTTTCAGTCCAAAAGAGCAAGGCTTAATCTTAATTAATGAGTACTTGCCCTGTTCTATTTGTATTACAGTATCGTAGTTATTGTTTCGGGATGATGTAAGAAAAAATTAGGGAAATATCAACCTAACTGAAATAGAGACAATGCATATGTCGAGTTTGTTGTTTAAATCTGTCAGCATTAAAGTCGCTCTTGTCGCCTTGTGGTTCCGTTTACGGCTTTACACTGAAAACTGAAATAGAGACACCTTAATTGTGACGGTGAACAAAATAGTCGTATAACTAAGGAGTAGGGGCGATTTAGATGTTTACTAAATTAAGTTAACATCATTTTGTGGAACTTTTTATACGTTATTTTACCCATGTTCTATGATATCACGGTTTATTTATGCAATCAAATATTAAGATATTTACCCATTTTAATACTATATCAAAAGTCAAAACACAATATGTACATGATAATGTATACTTCGTACATGATAATGTACATCATAATCTATTGTACATTTTCACATGCTAAAAACTCGATTGGAAATATTTTCCTTAGGATATTAAATTGACATGGTTATTACTTCGTACTTATTAGTCAAATACGAATTAGTAAATTTTTTTTCTTATATCTTTATTTCTATCCTACTAGACGGGTCATGTACTTATTACTCATACCATAGTCTTTTTTTTTTGGCAATAATAAAGATAATTTTCTTACGCAGTATCTACCCAACTCTTCGAGTCGGACTTTATTATTACATTATTTGAAAAGTAAATTAAATTAAAGATGGTATTAGTAAACGGAATAGATTTATTGAGGGAATGATCTAAGCTTGTCATACCATAGTCATATACTCATATTATAGAGATAATCACAGTTGAGCAGGTGCGTACACGTGATAATATGAACATGATATTGGTTGAAAGCATCATCCGTCCACTAAATATTTGACCATATCCATAAATTTTAATTCTATTGGTTAAAACTTAAAAAAGAAAGGTATGGTCTCATATTGTTGACATGGCACGCAACAATACAACATTACAACCAGTTGAAAAGTCAAATTTGATTGGGCCACTTGTATTGGGAAGACTTAAATGGTTAATACTCCTAGTCAATAGTTTAGCTTTCATTTGTGTTGTGGATTTGTCGCTAGTGGCTAGTAAAGCGGAGTCGGGATTTGCAGTTAGGAAGAGTAGAAAATTAGCGGGATGAATAAGTAACAATATAATATAAACTTGGAAAAATATTCAGAAATTTTACTAAAACTTTCGAATTTTTCCTTCATCGGTGAGGCAAGCGCACCTACTAGCCGGCTAGCCCCTCAAATCCGTCTTTGTATGCTAGTAACGGATCTTGGAGCAATTATAAGTGGTCGAATTTTAGATGATTGACTTTTTAGTTGATATTAACCCTTACCATTGAATTAACACTAATTTTCATTTCAGATGTACTATTTCGTTTGAAGGTTTTAGACATCCTTATATGCCCCTTTTTATGATAAAATGTGATCCTTTAATGACAAAATGTTGTAGCAAGTATTCGGTGTTCTGGTAACTTTTTGTCAAAAAGAGGTCACGGAATCAGTCAAAATGAAAACCTTCTATTAAACCAAAGTGATAAATTTACATCCTAATATGAAAAACCAACGAGTCCGATCCCTCCAGCCATAACTGAGGTGGTCCTGTTACAACTTACTTACAAATAAGCTTAGAAACACACACACGTTATAGTAGTTTTGTTTATGGAAAGATACATAGAAATATTTAGTGCAATATAATGTTTTAAGTGTACTACGTAACAGTACAACATCGTCGTTATCTTCCTAACTTTTTCTGAAGTCAATGTTGAAGTCAATGTTGGTTGTTTTAGAATAGCTGTATTTTTGTAGTCAATGTTCATCTTAGTTAAATTAAGTTAGGTACACTAATGTACTATTACACGCTTGAGGTAAGATCTGTTTGGCACTTGGTTTTTATTGTTAAATATGGAACACCGAGTTGTTTTTAATTGAGATTAGGAATTTACGTCGGCCAGTGTTCTTAAGCAATTAATAGATTATATTACCGACTGTTTATGGGTCGTTCCGTCCATTGAACCCAGCCCATCCCGTCCGCTAAAAAAGTGGGTACGGACAAGGCATTTTAACAAAAATACAAAGGCCCAGCCCACTAACCTATCCCGAACCCTCTAACCCGCTTGTCCGTGGGCCAAAAATTAAACGTGAGCCTGACCGAGTCCAACCCAAGCCCGCATTTGAACACCTCCACCGGTTATGGTGTAAAAATCGAGCTCTGCACTAAAGTTTTCGAGTTTGTTTTAAAGAATTCGAGCAATACTGTAAAGTTTCTAAACTCACACATTTAAATATCAAAAAAAAAAAAACTTTAAAAAAGCTCAGGAAAGTTACACATGCTCGGATAAATGTATAGTGATTGTACGATGCTTATTATACAACTGTGTTCTTAAGCTCACTACTGCCATATTCTTGTTAAATACGAGTATTGGAGTATACTTCCTCCGTTCAATAGAAAAGTTTACGTTTACTTTATACATGTATATCACTTCTTGTTTTCTCTTGTTCAAATTTGCAGGCTACCGACAATTCTTAGTTTCGATATTGAATGAGTTAAAATTTAGTTCCTCCGTTTCAAAATTCTTCTCACATATTTGTAAGCTACCGACAATTTGATCTGAATGAAAGGGAGTATATGATATACTCCCTCCGTCTCGATCAATAGCTGTCTTCTTATTTTTGGTATAAAAATTAGAGAATAGACCACATAAAAGTATAAAATACGGAGTACATAATTTCATTTGCACATTATAAATGATTCGTAAAAAATTACTTAAAATGAAAATAGATAACTATCGAATAATACTCCCGAAAAGGAAATAGTTACAGAGGGAGTATATGTATTTATAGACGAGCGTTTGACTAGTTGCTTTTACTACTGTAAGAAACATGTATAGTTAGTTGTAGCTGATTTGTGGAAAATAGCATAAACCAACAGAGAAGTAGAAGGAAAAGGCCATTAGTAGATCAAATATGTGTACGAGTACATCTAAGAACATAAGCAAAAGAAATATAATGAAAGTTTGCCGCTAAATCGCTAACACGTTTAAATTAGTCCTTGTAAAGAACAGTCGAACACAAACTTACAATCGAAGTTGAAGACATCCGCCTGAAACTTTCAAGATTCCAACTCATATCGCAAATAAAAGTTCCTTCTTAATGTAAACACTGGTGCATTAATAGGAATCATACGACATTTATAAAAGCTAGCACGAATAACAAATTTGTCAAAATCCATCAGAATCCATCCATCCTTCAGTTCTACAAGAATCTGTCCTAAACAATTCCGGAATGCTTTGACAGACACAGTTAACATATTCGAACAATTCAGTTCTAGAAACAAGAAAACGTATGAATCTCGTATACAATTTTGTAAGTTGACAGCAATACATACAATATACAAAATAAAACTATGTGCTAAACTGCTGAGATGAGAATCCAATAAGTTAAGCTAAGATAATGATGTTTGGATCAGGGACCAGTAACAACAACTTCGGTGTTGACAAATCCAAATGCATCCAAGAAATGTGTATAAGACAATTATAAGGGCATTTCCCCTTTAATGTTATCTCCAAAGAATATAATGAGATGAGCTGCATTTGTCAAGGAATGCGGTTGTGTGTTGTGACCACAGTTTGCAACAATTTGTTCGGAATAAGCCAAACCTGTCAAAATCTTCGATTATGCTGGATCACACTCTTTGATCATATCCCTCGCGTTTCTCGTATTTCCTCTTGAAATTAACCTATTGTAAACCAAAACTTGTTCCTGTCTAATGATGTGTCCGGCTATTGTAGGGTCCTTGATGGCATTAACCCTTTGGCATGTTGACTTTCCATCTCAAGATCCATCAAAGACTTTTGCCGTTGATACTTGTTCCTCTTTGCAGCCATTGCTGAAAATATAAACCCAAAATGATTGAGGCATTAGTCAAAATATAAAATTCATGAAAGCGTAAAAAATACTCCGTAACATCTTAAACGAAAATAGACTTTCTCAATGTGTTACCCAGACAGGTGAGAATATATTGACAGTTTAAAATAAGCTCCATCTTGGGCAACGGAAAAACATAAATCACATGATCATTCATATATGTGTGATTTTACTAGTAATTGTCATCAATTATGACCGCCCTACCTTCCTAAACTGTGTTTGAAAAGTCTGACTAAACTGAGATAACTAGCCGAACAGTTGTTTTCTACGGAGGTAAATTAACCAATTCTAGAGAACAACAGACCAACATCTATTGCAGATCCTGCAGTAGCGATATATAGGAAGATAGTCATCTTAGTCATCACCATTATCGTAGTGCCTCTGAAGAAGTATCTTCTCCAAGGGAAGGTAGTGAGGTCAAATATACAAGCCCTTTCCTTGGCACTAACTGAGAGGTTGCTTCCAAAAATGGACTCTTGATGCAACAAACTATACTATACTAATTCGGGGCTGGATGATTATAAATAATCACTGGGACAATATAATCATTCTGCACTTTCTTTTGCACATTCTCACCCTTTAACGCCACCAAGTGACCACCCCGCACAACCACCAGAAACCTCCCACTGGCACCAGAAACCTCCAGTACCATTTTTTCTGGCAACGAAGCTGATGGATTTTTTAGAAACCCTACATAATTAATCAATAGCACAGTAACTTTTGCCAACTTTGATGGGAGTGGATAATTTTGAAAGTATTTATGTTATGATGGTGGTGAATGTTTGATTATTTGGTGGTTGGCGGTCATGGTACGGCATTGTTGGGTAGGTGGAATAGCTGATCTCATGGTCTGTGGCAGAGGTAGCTGTGATTTGGTTGTGTTGGGTGTGGGTTTGATGGGGAGTAGAAAGGAGGAAGTGGCAGAGTTTCATTTCCTGAAAGGGGGATACTTGGGAAGTAAGGCCGCAGTAGCTCTTTCTTTTGTCTTGTGTGATCTAGGCAATTGGTTAGATCACAGTGATGATATCTTGAAGCCAAATTTATGAAGGAAAAGAAATGCATAGAGTTTAAAGAGTAACTTTGATTTAATCCATTGCGTCTCAAAGCTAAAAAAAAAATTTAGAGCTATAATTTTGCTCATAAAAACTTGCTAAAAACGAAAAGGAGGACGGACAAAGGAAATATCCAAAAATAAAAGAGGGAAGGAAATGACAAACAGAGGTAATAGTATACAAGAATCACGACTCACGAGTTTACCATGTCAGGTTGGCCATTGACAAAACTATTAGCTTTTGTGTTTTTAGTTGATAAGAACTAGTGCTCGAGTGAGATGGACAACATCCGGGAACTTATAATGGAGAGTGAGACCGAAAAACAATCTTATAGGAGTGAGAACTCATAATGAAGGCTCTAAGATCAAGAATAGGTTTCTATAAGATATACACAAAACTCAAACTAAAGACTTGACTACTGACTAGGTCTTAATAACTAGAACTTGATTAGATCTTCTGTCATAACCCTTAACAGAGCATAGGCACAATCACCCTCCTCCCTCCTCCCAAACCACCAAAAGCCAAAAATGAAATTCAAGTGAATGCAATTATCATGTACGCTTTATAATATTGTAATCCCATCACAGTATGAGAGAGCCTCTCTTATGCAACAATGTAATAGTAGAATCTAGAGATCATGAATGCCAAAATGCAATCATTTGATGATTGTATCTCAAGGAATATTTGTAAATTTTTGTATGAAGTTCAGTACTCGTCAGCATACACACAACACATAATGGTATAAGAGAGAGGAGAAGCACGAAAATCAACTTACACATTAACTCATGAGGTAGGCCAAAGTCATAATCATTCCTCTTTCTTCTGATGCAGATGTATATCACCAGTATCAGCAAGACAGAAACAACAGCACAAGATATGCCAATCGCAATTTTACCGCGAGTAGACATTCGGCCACTATCCCAGAAAAAGGGACATTCTGGCAAAGATGGAACACCGCATAGGCCCTTGTTTCCAAAGAGACTGCAGTAAAAGCTAAACGTCAGCATGTGGCTAAAATACAAAGTCTTAACATAATGATTTGTGATCAGCTAACATGAATCATACTTTAAAACCATTAACGTGAGATCAATATGCAAAATTTATATAAATCTGTCGACGAAGCTGATTTACGATAATTCACTAGCTTATGAAGAGTAAGATCAGAAATCCTCATGTAGTAGCAACCACTTAATCTATCGTTGGCCAAGCTGCTGAGGAGAACAATTCATGTGCATAGAAAAATAGAAAATTCGCCAAGGGATCGGGTAAAAATCTATTTATTCTATTCGTGTTCAAGTCTATGTTATCTACCATTGTTCACACTTCACACGGCTCATTAATCATAATATGCAACCTACAATTTTTAGAAAAAATGTTGTTCTAAAGAGAAGTAGAACATACTCGATAGTTCCACCATGGACACCGACAGAATAAATCTGATCTGGTACCCGGCCTTCCAATTGATTATCATTCAACAGCCTGATACACATAAACACCTAAGATAGATGTATACAACAAGAATGCATAAAGTGGGAATAGCCACAAACATCAAATTTTTAAAAACTTGCACAACCATCTCTAGCTGAAGGTGCCAAGTCCATAAGTGGTCCACTAGCTCTCGTCCTAATTATTTTCATGTACGAGAAATCACCTCCAACAAAATGGCTTACTGGGCTAGTTGTGCATCTTTTCGTTATGAAGTAGCCTACCCTTATCGGCGTAATTTAAATTATGGGGTAATCCAGAACACATCCCCTACTGTGTAACACGGTCCAATCAGGGATGGGATGGTAGCCATGTTTCAATAAACAACAAAGCAAGTATCAAAAAGAAAGGAATAGTGCTTACACAAGCCGCAGATTTGTCGACGAAGCAAAACTCTCAGGAATGGGGCCTGTAAACTCATTATATGACAGATCCCTGAGCAACACATGTGCAAGTAAGAGACAATCAAAAGACGAGCGCATGATGAAAACTATGCATTTCATATTAAAGCAAATCATCAGTGAAAGTAGCTGGTACGTTCTTTCTAAGATTAAGACTAAGAAAAATAAACCCAAAGTTCTTCTTTTCATAAATTATTCACATACTTGTCACATCAAATTTATTGGTTGTTGACGTCTTTCAAAATTGTGTAATCTACTTCACGAAAACTGTCCCTATTTTCAACCAGCTCGTGTTTTTTTCCCATGATAGGACTAGATGTTGTTCTTTTCCTTCATGTTAGTTTTTGGAGAAGATGTTTAATGCATGGTATTTATATCTAGGCGAATAGACTGTTGCCTGTGACCCTGCATTGCAACCAAATAATAAACGTTTTCAAAGTTAGTGCGCTTTGAGGCCATATTGGCTACAATTTGCTGCAACGACTACCAGGCCGCGGCCGTCGATTCCAAGATCAATCTCAAACCAAGATTTAATACCATGAGTACAAATTTTCTAGTTAAAGCGTGTATGCTATTTTCGGCTTTTCGCCACCTTAAGCATAGTTAAAGGCAGTTCTACGTACATAGCCTTGCCATATTCCTCAATGGTGTGCATGACTTCTGCCGGTTGTGAGTAGAATTCATTATATTTCCCAAATCTTCATCTATTAGTTTCTAAGAGATGACATTGACGTGAGAAGGAGTCCTTTATAATCGAACATAAACAGCAGATTTTGTTCAGCTAAGAACAAATGGTTAAATTCAGATGACGAAAAAATCACAACACAAAACATGCAGTAAAGCTTACATAACTCAATCTCTTAAGCTTTTAATTTAAATGATTAAGCAAACCGAAAGTTGAGTATTTTCAGTAAATTCCTTAATCTTAGGCAACAAAGGCAAAAAGAAAGAACAGTATAAACTGTTGGTAACTATGATTTTGATGAACTTACAGATTTACAAGAGATTGTTGACCAAGGCCTTCCGGCAAAGTACCCGTTAAAGAGTTAGAACTTAAATTCCTGTTTGTAAGAAACAGTAAATGGTCAATCTTAAGTCCCTTGTGAAGTACTGTGGCGTCAAAAACCCATTAATGGGTGAATTTAAATGCATGAAATTGTATCCAGGAAACTTACAGGCTGGCCAAATTTGTTAGTAAGCTGATCCGATCACTAATATATCCTTTCAAGCCTTGGCTTCCTAGGTTACTGAAACACAAAATCACTAGTCAATTTCAGTGCCCGACAAAGGAAACAGAGAAATATAGAGGGTATGAATATGAACTATGTACAGCATCAGATTAACCTACATCTGCGATATAACTAGGGCAGTTCCTTCTTTGTTGGCACGGCAGGTAACTCCTTCCCATGCATCCCAAGTAGCAGGAGCACACGGATCACCATTCCATCCCATTCTATCTGGTACGCGAAGCGAGTCCTTCAAAGCCCTCATAGCCACAACTGCAAACAGTTTTCACATCAGGAACTGAATAAGTAATTGAATTACCAATCACCACCATACAGTTACTCCAAAATCCCCATGCTCATTAAAGAAATCCCTCACATTAACTGTGTATCTCAGAGAAAGTCAGATCATACCAAAATTGATAGACCAACAGAGAATTTTCATGAAGCTCCAGAATCGAGCAGACTAGCAGCGTAGCCCTAATTAGCTTATGCTATATTAAGATAGAGTAGAAACTCCTCTTCACAATTAGAAAGTTTCCACGTTTTTGCGAGCATCTTTAGTTCCCGATTTTCACTAAAGGCTTTAAGCAATTCATCTTAAGCAATTCCAGTAACATCAGTAATTGTTTTAAAAACAAACTAGGACTATCCCTGCAACAATTGGTGATTTAACGCTCTTTTTTCCCCTAGAAAACTAGTGTACTAAGCTATACTGCACTAACTGCAGTAGAATATCATTTGGTTTATTAATTTCACCTAAAAAGACCACACTGAATTTCCTAGTTTGTCGATTCTCTAAGAATTCTAACAACAAACGGGTATTGACTTCACCAATGCAAATATAAATCATCAACATGGAATAACCCTAGCAAGATATTCTTTGTATCTTTGAAAGATGATATAATGTCTATCAGAATACTCTCACATACCTTGATCAGGAACAGTAGCAAGATCAGCTGGAACAATCGCATAATTCTCCAACCCACATAGTATAGGCACACCGACAACTGGATTCAATTTCACAGTCAATGTAGTACTACTCAGATTCTTAGCAACGTAATGCCAACTATATGCCTTAAGTCTGCCTCCGGCTGCCTTAAAAACATCGATGCGGTTCACATTAACCCCATTAATCAGCACATCAAACACCCTAAGACCAGCCTTGGTAGTCCTAGGATCCATCTCAGCAAAATGAAACCACAACAAGTAGTCCAACTTCGCATCCACGCTCAGCTCATACTCCAACACGCCTTTATCTGAACTCAAGGTCACACCACTTTGGTACAACTTCAAGGGGAAGTAATTCGGCTTCTGGTTCACCCCGCTAATATCATTCGTTGTTGTAATAACCGTAATACCCTTGAAGTTCGATGAGCGGAACTTGGCGTCGGAATCCCACGAGCGGCTGAAGAAGTCAGTGTCCTTACTGAACCCTGGGCCCCACTGTTCCTGACCGCAGGACAACCTCGCGTAATTGACCAAAACTGAGTCGTTTCCGACGGTTGCTGAGTCGTACGCTGTTGGATCGATTTCAACGACTTCTAGGGTTCCGATTATGGGAGGATCAGTGGCAATTGAGTAAAAGCAAACATTGGCTTCCGTTCCATCAACGAAGGCCAAGAGATCAGAGTAACCCCCGTCAGAAGAAATCGACTCAGGCCACGGTGACTTGTAGCTGAAGACAACAGTATTCTGGACCGAAACTTCAAAAGACGGCATATGGTTCTTCCCGTCATAATTATCATAAACAGTGAATGTACGGAACAGATAACGTCCCTTAGATGACGTCACAGGGATGACATAACAATTTTTCTTGCCGGAGGTGGTGGGAGGAAAGAAGCGGAGAGTTTTCTCCGGGAGGAGGGAGAAATGGAGAGGCCGTGACACAACTGAGGTTGCGCCACCAGTAAAGTAACGGTCCGACAGCCATGTTATGTTGAATTGGTCGGTTGTGGTGGTTGAGCCCCCGCAATCAATGTGGTATGATACATCTGTGTCACCACAATGTAATCACAATCACGATCACAATCACTAACAGAATCTACTCTACTATATCCCAAATCGAATTGCACTCCAGTAATACTTAATATGCATGCAACAAAAATAGAACAGAAAGAATTACGGACCTAGAGTACTTAATAGTTAATAATCACAACTGAATCTAGATTACTAGCCAGCAAAACTAAAGTCACAATTAGTCAATTACCAACTGAAACTACTCTACTAAACACCAAATCAAACTGCAATCCAATGATATACATAAAATGCAATTGAACATTTAAATCAACAAAATTATGTACTAGTAAGTAGTAATAATGATGAGTGAAATGTAGTATAGCGTACTCCCTCCGTCTAAATCATTTGTTTAACTTTGATTAAAACACCTCTCATAGGGGCTAGAAAAGGCAAACAAATGATTTGGACGGACGGAGAATATAGCAATCACAATTACCTACTCAATCTACACTACAATCCAGCAAATTCATAATTAGTTTACAATCACAAACACATTAATCAGCTGAACTCAGTCTACTATACAGCAACTCACACTACAATCCAGTAATTCTTACCAATGCAATTAACACAGCATACAACAAAATTGAATCACCTACATTAAGTAAATTATACTCCTTCCGTCTACATCATTTGTTTACCTTTCATTAAAATACTCCTAAAAACAATAAAAAAAACGTAAACAAATGACTGAGGCGGAGGGAGTATTACTTAAAGTACATAATTACAATCACAAACACATTAATCGACTGAACTCAGTCTACTATACAGCAACTCACACTACAATCCAGTAATTCTTACCAATGCAATTAACACAGCATACAACAAAATTAAATCACCTAAATTAAGTAAATTATACTCCTTCCGTCTACTTCATTTGTTTATCTTTGATTAAAATACTCCTAAAAACAATATAAAAAAACGTAAACAAATGACTGAGACGGAGGGAGTATTACCTAAAGTACATCGTAATTACAACTATCAGCTAAATCTACACGAATATTCATCAAATTGAACAAAATAACAAGATGAATGTATCACCAATCACAAATAAATCAGCTAAAATCAACAAATAATAACGATTACAATGCGTAAAATAAAATTTCCAAGAGAAAATGAGCTTACTGAAAGGATATGATAGCGAAACGGAACGATGAACCAGTAGAGAGAGGAGAGAGAAAACGATAAGTAAGGAAGACATTGATGTGACCAAGTTCTGGAAAATCAGCAGAATTCCCGACGTATTTTTAACAGGACCGTCTAATGAATTCGAGAGTCGGACCAGTCTAAATGGATTTTTCCGTTCCGGTTTTGAGAACCTTTTGAACTAAATTACGGTCGTGACTTTTAAGTCGGGACGATAATATTAAATTAGAGTTCGCGAGATTAGTGGGGGAGCATTAAGGAGTGAGTTGCGCAAGTGACAGTGGAGGAGAGAGTGGGGGTAGTCTGGGTAGATGGTAGATACGGATTAAAGGGAGGGAATTAATTGTAAGTTTGCGACTAATTTACACTTTTTTGTCGTTATTTTTCAACGGTTGTGTTCCCACGGGTGGACTTTTTAAGTGAATCCGTCAAGAAACGGTGAATTGTGTAAGGGGGGTATTTATGGGGATAATTAGTGCAGTTTTTATTAGTGATGTACTGAGGTGGTTGGTCACTTGGTTGTGGTAGTTGTGAGTTAGTTTTTAGTTAGATGATCTAATATTATGGTTAGTTATGTAATGGACCAACTTATTAGAGTGATTATTAGTACTAACTATGGATTATTAGGAGGATTTTTTTTGATTTTGCACTTGTTTGTGGATTGTGAGAGGGGTTGCTTTCAGTGGAGGACCTTAGTTATGTCGGAGGGGCTCTGCCCCCCTTGATCATTTAAGTTTATGTACATTTAAGTGACTAATGATTGCTCGGTCGGGTCGGTCTCCCCTCGATTCGTGGTTGAAGTATTCACTTGTTAGATTAACTGCCTATATCGTAGCCCCTGTTCATATTTATTTCACAATCCGTCATTAGACTTGCTGTCGAGTAATTTTGTTTTTAAGTTGATCAACACGCATCAATTATTGATTCAACGTTTTCCAAAATTAGTAGATAAGTCATAAAATGCGCTTATTTTATGTGATACCCCTTATTTTATGTGGTATTCGTTTGTTTTTTCAAATTTTATGTGATATTCTTTATTTTATTTTTATAAAATATCATTGGTATCTCAGAACTAAGTAGATAATTCATATAAGGCCCAAACTACTAAAAATCAAGCTTTCTAATAAAAATATATTTACGTTTGACTAAATGATATTCATGTTAATCTTTTGACAAATTATTGCTAAAAAAAATTGAAAATGCGTAAACTAAAAATTCAAAAGAGACGAAATAGAGTATTAAGGGTATTTGAAGAAGTACTCATTAAATTTAGGGGTACTAGTGATGCTTTTGAAAAATGAAAGACGACGACAACAACAACAACAACAACAACAACAACAACAACAACAACAACAACAACAACAACAACAACAGAGCCATAATCCCAAAATGATTTGGAGTCGGCTGACATGAATCATCAGAAAAAAAAAAAAAATAACTCATATATGAATTCATATGCTTTCATAGTTTCTTTGATTGCTTGTTATG